>JADRCD010232208.1:0-20190 GCA_019843815.1 Montemys delectorum
GAGCCACTTTGTAAAGAAAGCGTCCAAATGGCTTCAAGAGTACAAAAAAGGTACTGAGCTTGATTCATCATCAAAAGAACGAACATTAAAGCCATGGATGCGATTGACTCAGTGGCACAGCACTTGCCTAGCATGTATTAGGTTGTAGTTCACTCCCAAGCACCCGGGGGAAGAAAGGAAAACTGTAATGGGGTACTGTGACACACCCATCAGATAAAATTAAATATGCCTGTGATGGTACCAAGTGGTCTGGAATGAGCAGGCCTCTCTGTGGGTGGTGGTGCAGATGGATGCAGCCCGCTGGGAAACTGCTGGACAATATCTACTAAATATGAAGGAACACTCATCCCAAGACCCAGCAGTTCCAACACCTTTTCTCCACCAAACAGAGGTGCGTGCATTCATATTTCAAAGGCACATTCAGACATTTCATAGCAATGTTAAATATAAAGACACCAACAGAAAATCCCCTGACTGTTGATCCATCAGGACTAGGATGGACACATAAGTTGTGAAGTGGCCAGATAAGAACATTCTAGATGGCAATGGGAAGAAGGAGGGCATTGCTGTCATTGGCTCACAGTGTGGAGTGAAAGAAGTCACAGCGAACGGCTCTACGACCTCATTTCCAGAAACAGACAAAGGCAATGTGTTGCTTAGGATAGTTTACCTTTGGGGACAAAGGAGGAGAAACTGAAGGGGATGGGAGGGGGCTCTAAGCCCTGGCAATGTTCTCTTTTTTCATCCAGACAGAAGTCTCACTGACAGATAAACACTTCTGAAAACTGTGAGCATATACTTTGAATGTGTGTACTCCTCTGAATATATGTTATAATTTAACCAAAAGTTATCTGTGTATATATATGTACATGTACACTTGTGTATGCAGCGTTCTATGTATATACATGTACATGTACACATGTGTATATAATTTTCTCTTGAGCCTATGTTCATTCTGAGCTATTATACAGTTTTACATATTTCACTCTTTTACTTTACAACCCAAATTGTAAAACATGGTTTAGATTCTTAGTCTCATAGATTTTAGACCCCTATATTCTCTGAAATTGCTATTGTCAGAGTCACCAATAGCCATGTAGCAAAACCCAACAAGCTAGAAACAGTTTTATGTTGGGCTTTATCTATGAGCAGAATTTGACACACAGGACCCTTCTCTCCATTTGATGATTGTTCTTTCTGTTCTCTCTGTTGGTTAGCTTTCCGTTGTGGTGACAAAATACCTGAGCTAATCAATTTAAATGGAGGAAAGGTTTGCTTTGGCTTGTGATACCAGAAGTCCGTGCTCACTGCATGTTGCTTTGGGGCTGGGGTGGCACTGACATCAAGGCAAGAGCATGTGCCAGGCAGGAAATGATGACAGAGAAGGGCCAATGTTTCAGCAGCATCTTTGAGGGCCTAGAGCCAGTGACCTCACTTCCTCCAATCAGGCCCCGCTTCCTAATGCTTCTACTGCCTTGCAACAGCGTATCATTATTAACACACAGGCCATTGGGAAACATCGAGAGCCAAACCTTAGCTTTCTATCTCTCAGGGGACCTGTTCTCAGACTCCCTCACCAGTCCTCATAACCCTGGCCTCTAAACATCTGTTCGGCATCTGCAGTTACCCCACTGGCATCCGTCGATGTTCACAGAGTTTCTATTCATGCATTGATAATTTATATTTGCATATCAAAGCTCTTTCCTGACAGGGACTTTATATCCAACTGCCAGCTTGCTATGTTTGAATGTTTAATAAGCACCTCAAACTGAACATGTCCCCAAACAAGCTCCCTGTCCCCTCCTGTTTCCTTAAAGCTGTACGTCTTCGTTGTGTTCTCAGGTACATGGGCCACATACCTTGCAACTGGTTTTTGACTCCTCTCTGCCCCTTCCTCCCCAAGTGCGATCCGTAAGCAATTTCTCGTCGTGGTCAGTACCACTACTTTGGAATGTGTAACCTTTAATTTTTACCCAAGTAGCACACTAGTTCCAACATAAGTTCCAGGTCCTTCCTCATACCCATCTTTCCGCTGGGATCAACCTGGGAAAGAGTATCATTCCATGAGGGAAGCACAGGTACTGTGGGAAACTGGGGGCCAGTCAAGGGAGGCAGTGAAGCAGCCATTAAGAGCAGGAAGTTGCCGGGCGGTGGTGGCGCACGCCTTTAATCCCAGCACTTGGGAGGCAAAGGCAGGTGGATTTCTGAGTTCGAGGCCAGCCTGGTCTACAGAGTGAGTTCCAGGACAGCCAGGGCTACACAGAGAAACCTTGTCTTGAAAAAACAAAAACAAACAAACAAACAAAAAAGAGCAGGAAGTTACAAGTCCCCTGGGCTATAGAAGTGACAGGTGGCATTACTGACACTGGGAGCTGCAACTGTGTGGGAAGAAACCAGGACCTAGGCTGGCTTGTTTGCCAGGTACTGCAGCAGCAGGGCAGAGGAAGTCAAGCTGCTGCCTCTTACTGCCCTGTTCTGTCGTTGGTCCAGTCCTGTCAGAAGGTGACGGACAGGATCCCTGGAAAATGGGCAGAGGCTCACTCCCCTGCCACAGAGAGTGGCCTGCAGAAGGATGAGCAATGGATCTCAACAAAGATGCTAAGGGCAGCCAATGAACCCTTGTTCTCATCCATGTTCTGTTCCCTTCTGGAACTTATTTGGGTTTTTGTAGGACCTAAAGCATAGACACTTACAGAGGCTCTCATTAAGCAAAACATAAAGGGAAAAAAAAAAAAACCAGGAAATTAAGTATAAAAGTGAACAGTTAGGATGAGAGATCGTAACAAATTATGCCACCTTTTAAGCAAATAAATAAGTGGATGTGGTAGCTCACAGCTGCAATCTCAGCTGCCCTGCTGGGTCCAGGGACACTATTTCCCGGAGTCATCCGCCACCTCCTGCTCTCCCATCCCCTCTTCTCCAGTGACTGCTGAGCCTTTGGACAGAAAGGGTGTGATATCTTTGGGGGGGCTTTATAATTTTGGTCACTGGTTTATATGATTTTGTTTGTAATGAAATTTTCTTTTTTTTTGTATTTTATTTTATTTTTTTATTTTATTTTATTTTTTTTAAGATTTATTTGTTATATGTAAGTACACTATACCTGTTTTCAGACACACCAGAAGAGGGCATCAGATCTCATTAAAGATGGTTGTGAGCCACCATGTGGTTCCTGGGATTTGAACTCATGACCTCCGGAAGAACAGTCAGTGTTCTTAACCGCTGAGCCATCTCTCCAGCCCGTAATGAAGTTTTCAACAGAAAGAATATAAATATCCACTCTCCTATGACTAGTTAAAATGCATCCATATTTCTTTTTTGTTTGCTTGTTTGTTTTTTGTTTTTTGTTTTTTTTTTCGAGACAGGGTTTCTCTGTGTAGTCCTGGCTGTCCTGGAGCTCACTCTGTAGACCAGGCTGGCCCCAAACTCAGAAATCCACCTGCCTCTGCCTCCCAAGTGCTGGGATTAAAGGCGTGCGCCACCACCCCCCCCCCCCCCCGGCGCATTCATATTTCTAATCCTTTGGAACATTTTTCTCTTTCCTCCCTACTTGTTATTACTAAAGGGGAGTAAGCTTTGGGGTTGTCTCATTTGCTAAGGATCCATCAAATGTCTTTTATATGGGAGCAGTAAGATGTCTTGAGTTTTTCAAGTTTTCTTAGGCGGTGACTAATTTTAAAAACTTTTGCGAGATGACAACACTCAATTAAATCTCTCACGTCAAGTTCCATGGTACGGCAGCAGAGTGGGTGGGAGGAGGGTTTCTGGAAACCATTCTTGGTCCAGGAAAGCTGTTGATAACTTCCAATAACATGGAAGGAACCATGGACCACACTAATACATTCTACGGAACCCAAACCAAAAAGATGCCTCCATTCGGGGCTCCCTGGATGCCTCTCTGGCATGCATTCACTCCAGGTCACTCCAGCACCAAGGAAACACCTGCAGCAGAAAGCCCTCAGGGACTAGTTCTGGTTAAAATAGCTTACTTTTGTAAATGTACCAAGCATGTGATATGTGAATGCACAACTTGGGTATTGTCTTTTCCATGTAAGGACAGCGTGTGTAAGTCTTGGAAACCTGAACATGGATGCTCTGGGGAGGGGCACTGACTTTCCTAAACACCCCTTTAGGGGAGAACGGGCATCTTAAAGTGTGGGCATGGTGGTTCGTGCTTGTAATACAAACACTTGGGGAAGGAGGCAGAAGGATCAGCATGAGTTTGAGGTTGGCCTGTTCTACACAGTAAGTTCCAGGCTAACCCAGATGGCAGGATCTTACGGTGTCTCAGAAAGGGGGGTGGGGTGGGCAGAGCAGTCCTCAGACTTCCACCTCTGGGAAGCCATGCTTCCTGGAGCTCAAGACTGTACTTTTGCCGCCATTGGAACCCTGTGTCACTCAGGTTCCCATTATAGAAACCAAACCACTAGGAGATTAGTACAAGGAATTGGCTCATGTGAGTGTGGAGCTGGTGAGGCCTGTTTGAACCGACAGAGCAGCTGCCAGAAAAG
Source organism: Montemys delectorum (assembly GCA_019843815.1). Lineage (NCBI taxonomy): Eukaryota > Metazoa > Chordata > Mammalia > Rodentia > Muridae > Montemys > Montemys delectorum. The sequence continues at coordinate 4,512 of JADRCD010232208.1, forward strand.
TCCTAAGCTAGAAACTGGCATCAGCAGTGGTACCTCTGAACAATCTTGGTTCTGCTCCTAAAGCCAGTGACTGAGCATGGTCCTTCCAGATTATTACGTATGATTTCCTTTAATTAAAGGGACTTATGGACTCTAATCACAGCCACGAAAAAACCCACAGTAACACCTACAGTCACACATGGTGTATAACTGAATAACTAGGACCGTATGTAGCATACACACACACACACACACACACACACACACACACACACAACTGGTTGGCTCTAGTCCTTGGTCTGGTTAACATAGCTTCTTTCTTTTCTTTATTAATTTTTTAAAACATTGCTGGGATTGAGCTCAGAGCCTCGTGCATGCTAGGCAAGCCCTCTAGCAATGGGCCACACCTCTATCCTTTACATTAGTTTCTTACGACGTTATTTTCAGCCATCCCTAGAGGTAATACATGTTCTTCATTACGTCACTAGTGAACAAAAATCACCATTTAGTGCATGATGTTGAAATGGAGAATTGGTTGGGATAAACCTATTTGGTTATGATTTATCAGTTGTATAATGTAGAGAAGTTAAGATGGCTGCTGTTTTATTTATAGTCCATCGAGCTGAGTAACTGATTGGGCCGAATGCCCTTGTGTGTGTTGTCTTTGTTTGGCTTTGGCATCTCAGGGTCAGTGGCTTCAGCTGATAATGACAACCTCGGCTGATTTAAAGACTGACTCCGAAAACTGAGGGAGGTGCATTCCAGGCATGGCTGCCTGGAGGCTCTGTGACCAGAGGTCACTGCTTTGCTTCCCTGAGTTAGCCCTCCTGTCTGACTCTAGGTGGCAGGCAAGTGTCTGCCCAGAGTGCTGTGGCCTCCAGGTCAACAGCCACTTCTTTCCAGAAGGTCCTAAAAAACGTCCTTCTTTTTGCCGTCTTTGGTTAGAATCTCATGCTCTTCCTAGGGTCATTCACAGTGGGTGCGAGGAAGTGAAGGCTAAGGAAGCCTGGCCTGGAATCAGAGAGGGTGTGTACACATTCCTGGATGGACGCAGCTGTAGAGCGGATGTAGAAACAAAGTCAGGGCATAGCAGATGCGGAGGACCTTGGGAAGGCTCCCACCTTTAACATTGTAACAGGATTGAACTGAATAGAAATCACTTGTTCCTTGAATGGCTCCTTTAACTCATTCTAGGCCTGATGCCATTTCCAGAAGCCGATCTTAAATCATCCGAGTGCTTCTGTGGATATTGCCATCTCCACCTCTTCCCGAGCCCTTAAGTGGATGAGTAAACAGAACGATTAGCATTTGGTTTCGCTTTCCACGTCTACATTTGCTTCTTGTCTTATTAATTTCTGCTTTTGTCACTATTCATCTCTTCTTTTTAGAATTTTCACCCTCCAGTTCTCTTTCCCAGCTGTTGCATTCTATTTTCTCTCTTCCCTTCTAACAAACGTGTTCAAGGCTATATATTTTTCTATAAGCACTGCACCGACCTTGACAATCAGTTTAATTTCCTGACGCCCTCAGTGCCATTCATTTTTGAAATAATCTGTCATTTCACTCTCGAGTGTTCTAAAGACAGTGTTTTAAGTTTCTGAGAGCGGAGTTGTTGTCTCCCTTCTCTCATTGAGACTATTTCTTCTCACATTGTCAGAAAATGTAGTCTGTGTGCTTCCTACTTTTTGGATATTATAAATTTTTTTTTTCTTCTTGTAATCAACTTTAAGAATTGGCTATTTTTGTAAGTAACCCATACATATTTTAAATGTATAAATATGCATTCTTGATCATTTTCTGTTGCTATAGTAGAATACAGCAGAGTGGGTACTTTACAATAAACAGATTTATTTGGCTTGTGGTTCTTGAGGCTGGGTGGTGGGAGGCTGAGAGGCTGCATCTGCGAGGACCTCCTTGCCACATCAAAACATGGCAGGGGCTGGAGGAGGCACTATGGGTGAAGTGTTTACTGTACAAATGTGAGGAACAGAGTTCTGATCCTTGGAATTCAGGTAAATGCCAGGTGAGCACAGCAACCGCTTCTATCCCAGTGTTGGGAAGGAGGACTCGGGATCCCTGGGACAAGCTGGCTAGCTAGACTGGCCCATTGGAAAGTTCTGTTCAAGTAAGAGATCCTCCCTTGATATATAAGACAGAGAGTGCCGGAAGAGGATACCTGACATCAACATCTGCCTTCTACTTGCACACAGGTGCATTCACACACGTGCATGCACCATGAATGTGAACAAGCATACACACAGGCTTTAAAAAATATTAAAGGGGCTGGAGAGATGGCTCAGTGGTTATGAGCACTGACTGCTCTTCCAGAGATCCTGAGTTCAATTCCCAGCAACCACATGGTAGCTTCAAACCATCTGTAATGGGATTCGATGCTCTCTTCTGGTGTGTCTGAAGACAACTGCAGCATACTCATATATAAAATACATGAACAAATCTTTTTAAAAAACATTAAAAATGGTGCCACAAACTTGTAGTCCAGGATTTGGGGGGGGCGGGTAGGATATAGTTGATGGTCAGCCTGGGTTACATAGAGAAACCCTGTCTCAAACAAATTTTTAAAAACCCCATAAATATCTGCCCCCTCCCACCAAACCCAAGAAAACAATAACAGTAAAACAAGAGAAAAAGAAAACTTCTCTGATGGTAGGTCACTAATAAGCCAACTTCAAGGGTGAAAGCAAGGGAGTGCTGGCCCTAACACTTGTCTTCCTTGAAGGATTGAGGGCTTGAGAGTGTTCCCCCTTGCCACCTGGGACAATCAGGAGAAGAGGTGAGCTGGCCCTGCCCCTCACCAGCTCCAGCACTCAGGAGAGCTGGCTCTGCACATCGACAGAGCAGCACAGTAGAGCTGTCTCTGATGAAGGGGACATGGGTGAGTCAGCTCCAAGAGCAGGAGATCTGTCTCAGCCCCTAGACAGCTGCAGCACTTGGGAGAGTGGGCCCAGCATCTTGATTTGGCAGCACATTGGAGCTGGCTCTGGAGGCATGGGTGCAGGTGAGCTAGCCCTGAGGGCATGAGAGCAAGATGGCTGACCTTGTCTCCTGCCAGTGGTGGCACTGGGTGTCCTAGCTGTAACAATGTTGGAGAACTCTCCGTGATGGTGTAAATGAGGAAAGGACAGCAGGCTGACAACCTCAGCTACCACCCAGGTCCAAATCCAGAGCTTTGAGTTTGCCTACCCCCAAAACTACATCATCTGTGAACTGTTGGGATGCCTAAAAGGGCCAGTCCTGCTGTTCCAAAGTGGCAAGATCTCCATGACACAGGGCAACAAAAAGATAACTGGGAGTAGTCCTGGAGAGGATATAATATTGATAGTGTCATAGAAGCCAGAGACCTTGAACCAGACCAATGACTCATTGCAATGAACATTCACAAGTGAGGATGAGTGGACAGAGGGATACACTGTGGGACACACTGTGACACACTACAGCTTTCACAAGATGTTTTCTATGCTTTGTTGTGTTTTTGTTAATGTGTTTTTTATTTTCTTTTGTGGGGGAAGCTGCAAGGGCAGAGAGTGGATACAAGGGGACAGGGGGATGAGTGAGACTGGGGTGCATGATGGGAAATTCACAAAGAATCAATAAAAAGTCTTTTTTTTTAATGTCCTAAAGAAAAACAAAATGTATATGGCAAGAGGTGTTGTGCCATGGTGGAGTGATGGAGCCAAACTCATTCTTTTGTCAGGAACCACTCAAAAAATCTGTAACCAATCAACAAATAATGGCATTGATCAAGTCAAGAGAACCCTGCCCTGCTGGCGTATCTCTGCTTCCTCCTCTTCTCAGCTCTGGTTTTTATTTTTTTTTATTGTTGCTGTTGTTTTTTAATTTCAATATTTTATGTGTATGAATGTTTCACCTATATGTATATGTGAGCACCACACACATGCCTTGTACCTGAAGAGGTCAGAAGAGGGCATCAGATCCCCTGGAACTGGAATTACAGGTGGTTGTGAGCCACCACGTGGGTGCTAGGAATCAAGTTCAGGTCTATTGCAAGAATAACAAGTGCTCTTAAGCACTGAGCCATCTCTCCAGCCCCACCTTATCACTTCTTAAAAGTCCCCTCATTCAACACTGAACACGTAAACTCACATTTGTTTGAAGAACACAATAGAAAAAAAATCATAGCATTTCTGCAGCATTTCCATAAATTTTCTTATATAAATCTTAAATTGAACCTTCAGATTATATTACTCATATTATTCTGTAGCCTTACTTACTTTGAACACTCTACTTATCAGTTTCTAGATAAGTAGGTAAAAGTTAAATATAATTTCAAGTTTGAATCCTTGTCTTTGCCATTTTAAAGCTATTATTCCTCTAGTCTAATATTCCATTGTTTAATATAAAACATATTTTATTCTCATATCTTCTTGGTGGATTACACCTTTTATAAAGTGTCCTGTTTGTTCCAGGCAATGCTTTTATTTTCATTTCTATTTAATCAGATACAAATGTGCATATACTTCTTTTTTGTTTTGCTATCGCATACTGATTTTCCATTTTTTAAAAAAATCTTTTCTGTGTTGTTTTAAATGGGACTCTATGAGGTGCCTTGTTACCACAGTAAGTACAGTGTCAATCTTACAGTAAGAATAGCATTGTATGTAGGGCTGCGTGCATGGGTTGTTGATAGTCTCTGTAGTTTAGTAGGATGTTCTAATCTATTCATATTTATTATTATTTCTGATATGTTTGGATTTCTCTCTGCTTTTTACTTGTTTGATCAAGTTTTCCTTATTTTTTTTTTTTTGGTATTTATTGGCACATTTTATGTACCATTTGTTAGTTCCTTACATTTTAGATAAATTTATTTAAACATTTTTTTCCTTCCAATAATGTCTTAAACCTCCCTCCTACATTCTGTTAAAACTTTAGATCCAAGTATTGTTATTTTACTTTGTTTCTATGCTTTCAAAAGAAGTCATTTCTTAAAAACTATGTGAACTCTTACAGATGCATTTTTATTTATTATTTAGACTCTTGGGTATGTGTTGGCTTCTTAAAATTTTGTGCTCCTGTGACATTCTCTTTCTTGAGCTCCTTTTTTGTTTTTCTGAAGTGCATAATTATTTTTTCAGCAGGAGTGAATGGGTAGTAAATTTTCTTTGTCCTTTATTATCTGAAAATATCTCAAATTTGTTTTTCATGCTTGATAGCTTGGCTGATGTAGAATTGCGCGTTCAAAAAAAAATCCAGAAGCGTTGAAATTTTTGTTTTTATTTTGTAACTTAGAAATGTCACAGGATGCGTGTCTTTTTAGTACTTTCTGCTTAGCATTTGGTAGGTCTTTTTATAGTTTGAGAACTCAGATCTTTCTCTAGATTTGGGGAATTACTTTAAAATCACATTTTAAATTATTTCATCACCTCTAGTCTTTGTCATTTTTGTTGCTAATGCCTGTAAGGTAAATATTGGGTCTTAAATCTCCTCTTACTTTGAATTTTCTGTGCCATCATTGTACCTTCCAGGAGAGTTCTTTGACTTTATTTTCTCGATTTTAGTGTTCAGGGATGATTTCCTCCTTGCTCCTTCCCAATAGCAGTCTCTTTTATTTGTAAAAGTGAATGTCTTATGGCTCTCTTTGGGTTCCTGAATGTCCTCCACTCTTCCCTACATTATCTCCACCGACTCTGGGATGAATCATTTTGGGTTTTCAGTTTATTCTTTCTCATACTCAAATAAATACCTTGTATGTGTGTGTAGGTTGTGCATGAACTTTGTATGTACAGGTTCACATGAGTGAGCTTGGGTGTATATATGGCACTGTGGTGGTGCAGGGGGTCAAAAGAGCTTCTTCTTATTTGCCACTGTGCACACAAAGCTACCTAGACTATGAGCTTCCAGAGATTTGCCTGTCTCCTCCCTCCATTTCACTGAAGGAGCGCTAGAGTTACAGCTATGCACTACCATTTCCAGCTTTATGTGGACTCAGGTCAGCAGCTGAATAAGTTACACTGGGAGGCCCAAGATGGCGTCCTTATAGTCTGGGGTCTTGTTGGCTAACATTCAACATAGACACCTCATTTCCCCACCAGCTGGCCTCTTTCTCTACATGGTCTTGTTGATTGTTGGATGGTTGGTTTTTATATTGTTTTGTTTAATTCTCCAGAGACTCCTCTTTGAGGAGGCAAGGATGGGCTTTCTTTTAGAGCTGCAGCTGGCTTCCAGGGGGCAGACAAGCCCCAACTTAAGTACTTATCTGGTCTTTGCCTTTGCTAATTAATGCCCATTGGCTAAAGCAAGTCACATGGTACCAAGTGGAGATGCAGGGGACCCACAAGCATATGAGCAGCAAGAGAAGTGATTCATTGCCTCAGTTTACCACATCACCAGTCACTGGCTTCCGGCATCAGGGACAAGAGCCTCAGTCAGACACTCTCTGTCTGTAGGAGAGGAAGGACAGATTGCCTCCGTGCTTGTTCGTTACCTGATGCCTGCTCTGTGGCCTGCTCTCTGCTCCTGGCACTTGGAGTGTCTCCAAGGTTCTGATGGAAGGACAACATATACCTCTTTAGCCAATTTCTTCTGCACTGATGTCATTACTCTGGTTTTCTCCACAAATCTAATCCTGTTTGCTCTTATCTTCTAGAAAATCCTCAAATTTGTCTGATATCACAATTTCTAGTTCCCTTAGGCTAGTAAGGATGTATTTTGAGGGTGAGAGTGTGTGTGTGGGTCTCTATCATTGCAATGAATTTACTTCATTAAAAGGAGAAGAAGGCGGAGAGATCCCTGGTGATGTAGGTCTGTATCACACAGTAGGGGTGCTGAAGGAACAATGTACTTGGACCAGATTACTTTTTTTTTTTTTTTTTTTTTTTTTTTTTTGTATCTTGCCAGTCATGCAAGATGTAGAAACAGAGCCTACAGTCCCTTCTTGCTCTGGAGGCTGGGGATGAATTAGATACTGATTTCTGTGAGTTAAAATGTCCTACCGTTTATAGGGTAGAGTGGGGACCCAAGGAGTTGGTGTTTTAGTTTTCTTTAACACCCTTGCTTTGTTCTTAAGAGATGAGGCTCGGAGGTGGGTGCAGACTGGGTTTGGAACATTGGTCCCTGCTTCCTAAATCCCTCACCCCACATTTTCCCATAACATGCCTCAGTTTGCACCTCTGATCACCTTAGTGAAGCCCAGGGTCTAACGTCCTGAATAGGCCCAGATAATACAGGCTATCCTACAATACTCAGGAATGAAGGATTTGGCAGGGGAGTTGCCCCCACTGAGACAGGCGTCTGTCTGGCCCCTCCTCCTGAAGGCCATTATTTAAGCTGGGATGTGGGTGCCTTTGGATCATAGATTCTCTCTCCCTCCAGCGCCCTCTGTCTCCTACTCAGTTATCTATTTACCTATCTATTTACGTGAGCTCCCCCGCCCCAACACAATGAATTACGTCTGCAAGGCAGTAAAATGTTATGTATTTGCAAGGCCCATAATCTTTAAAAGCCCAGTGATGCCAGCTCCAGACAGCAGCGAGCTCCCTCCAGTATGTTAATAGATAGTATTAGGGCAATAATGAAAACACTTGAGACAAGTAAGCTCCTATCAAAAGCTGAGTAATAGGGCTTTGCCGAGTGAATCACAATGCAGAAGAGATTAAGACGTCTGCCGTTGTGCAGTGTCTATTCAGACTAACAGCTGCTCCGTTTCTGATTAAAACGGGGTTGGGGAGACCTTTCTGAGTAAGCCCCCCTTTTCTCCTGCACTGTCCTCGCCCTTCCCACCTCTACCTCCACATACAGAAACCTGCATTTGCACTTAGCCACAGCCATTTGTGCCACTCTCTCTCTCTCTCTCTCTCTCTGTGTGTGTGTGTGTGTGTGTGTGTGTGTGTGTGTGACATACAGTGGGGTCACAAACATTCATTGCATCCTCATAGACAGACAGAGCCACCCTCACATGCACAGCCATTAACACACAGCCACAGAGTCACACCAGCATATCCAAGCATGTACACACACCACATCCACACACATAGGCACACGGCCTCATATTCTCATGGCCCCAGCCAGTCCCTCACACACACATTAAATTACAATCTGTCACAAACACAGCATCACATATTCATTGAGCTGCAATCTGTCTCTCTCTCTCTCTCTCTCTCTCTCTCTCTCTCTCACACACACACACACACACACACACACACACAGTCACAAACAGACACCCAGAGACAATTGAACAAGAGTCACAAACCTACACATGTCTAGTTGGTCATATTCACATGCAGCCCTTGGAGGTCCTTTGTATGCAGAAGCACACGGGAATACTCACACATGCAGTTGCTGTCTGTTAGCAACACACACACACACACACACACACACACAGACCTTCATTCACAGAAGCTTTTGTGCTCACAAAAGCCCAGACAGTCATCAATACTCATATGCAGCCGTGCGCTCATGCGAGACAACCACAACCAGCCTCGTGTGGCATCGTGCTCTCCTGTACCTGAGAGGCAGTCTGTACACCTGCAGACCTCAGCTACAGGTGTGCTATGCTCAAGGCACAAGTAACAGACTCACCTGGGTCCACACATGGAGAAAGACATTGTTTAAGACACTCGTATAGATGGCCACAGCTCCAGATTCAAGAGCACAGTACAACTGGTTCTGGGTTTTGGATTTCATAGGACATTGTGGAAATAATTCTGCCTCTGTAAGGCTGTGGCTTGGAAAATGATAGAATAATTTCTGTGGAGCCTAAAGGCACAAAGAGCTCTGACCTTGAGTGGCCTGCAGATGCAGGTTTAGAACCTGGAGCTATACTAGGATAAAACAGCCTCCTTTGGGAGGCAGTGAACATCTGGGCGGACAAGATATGCATAGAGGGACCAGAAACCATCCAATGAGGAGAGTAAAGGACTCCTGCATTGCACTAGAGTAACCAGATGCCTTGAGGATCCATTCTGGTCCTGATCCTGTGTGTCCCATTCCCTCAGCCTTTGCCCCATCAGCAGCCTCCTTCCTCCAGTCCAGCTCTCCCAAAAGAAGCTAGGAGTCCTGACCGTATACTTCTTTCCCCTTGGGTAATATCAGTTCTGAGACAGTCTTGAGGCTGTCCATTCTGATCTCTTTTCCTGAACTCTGTACTTGGAGAGGTGTGGGCTTTTGTAAAATAAGGACCTGGTAGAGCCTTTGGAGAGCAGTTAAGAAATCCTCAACGGAAGAGGGCTTTGTCCTTACAGAGCTTCTGGAAATATCCTTAAGATCCAGTGTGGGGCTGCACTCCCGTGCAGGAGATGGTGACTTCCTGCCCATGGCCATGCTTGGCAACATCTAAGATGGAGCCTGTGGCTGCTGCCTACTCCTCTTCAACCTTCTCTTCTTCGTCCCCAGTTCTACTTTGAAGAGCATCTCACTGCTCCTCTTCCCAAGCAAATCACTCTCCTCCTCAAAGATACCTTCATTAGTCTCTACAGTAGTATCTCCATTTGTCTGACACCCCCCCAATCTGAATAAGTGCTACAGAGGAGGCAGCCTCAGAGCCCATGGGCTGGAATCAATCTTTTCCTTTCTGTGCTGTGCAGGATGGTTTCCCCCTGCACATCTGTCTTTGGAGGGGGGTGTTGGTCAGGCAGGATGGGTAAGCAGTTCATGGAATGGGGGCAGGAGAGTCTCTGAGCCAAGTCCCTGGGCCAAGTGACCTGGAATGAAATGCTCCAGAGTAGAACTAAGGGCATAGTTGGGAAAATGAGCTCGGGTTCAATGACTCTGCACATGTTGGGCTCGTGTTCAATGACTCTGCACATGTTGGGGCTCGGATTCAATGACTCTGCACATGTTGGGCTGTGGTTTGGTCCTGATGCAGTTATGTAGAGTGGGGACCAATGGCTGGGTTGGGGAAGTTGTCCTGGGTTCTGGGAGTCAGGATCCCAAGACAAAAGAAGTAGGAGAAGGAAAGACTTGGGTGGGAGCAAGTTCAGACAAGTCAGGCAGGGCCTTCAGATGGTTTCTTTGGCTGCACTAAGAAGCCAAAGGCTCAAGGCTCGAGTGATCCTCATATCCAGAGGATCAGGCCCCAGAAAGAATTGAGGCATGAGGTCAGAGCCTGGGAGGAAGTTTCAGTCTTAAAGTGCTTGTTGGGAAAGCATGAGGACCTGAGTGGGGGTCACCTGCACCCACATAAATGCAGGGTGGGAGTAGTAGCTGCCTGTAATGCGAGCTGGTGCTCAGGAGGTGGAGACAGAAGTCCCTGAGATAAATTAGTAAGACCAGCCAAGTTGGCAAGCTCTGGGTTCATATGAGAGGCCCTGTGTCAAAAAATAAGGTGAACAAAAATTGAGGAAGACACTCAGTGTCAACCTTTGGCCTCTACACATGTACCCACACATGTGCTCATATACATATGAACATACATACATGCATAGTGACAAACACACACACACACACACACACACACACACAAATAAATAAAATGAGGTCAGAAATCAGAACCTAGATGGCTAAAGTCTTTGAAAGCAAAGAGTTGTCTGTCTACCCAGCTTATAGGATCTTGGTTCCAGGAGCTGGCCTGGGTACTTAAGGGAGCTGCATGAGATGGGTGTTTACTAACAGACATGAGCATTCTGTCTACGTGGGTCGCTCTTCTCTCATCAGGCAGAGGATGCTCTTTAGGACAGGCTTAGTGTTATGCTTGGTGCATACATAGCACAGATCAGTGGGCTTTTATGGCATTTGAATTCTGCCATCTGAACTCACTCCACCAGCCCTGCCTGGAGCACCCCACCCACCCACAGCTATCATCAAGGATTCACCTGCAGTATGGGTCTTCTCCCCACCTCCTAGGACCCATCCTGCCCAACCCTAGGCTAGGAGACTTTGAGAGTTCAATCCTGCCCCTTAGGTGCTTGGCTCCAGGCAGGGTTCAATGGCTGTAGCTATGCTTGATTACCTTGTTCTTACCAGGTCAGGCCCCACCCTAGATCCTATCTGACATCCTAGTTCTGTGGTGAAATTTCAATGCACTCCCCGTTTATTCATTCAGCAAATATTTATTCCACATTGTCATCAGCTGGTTATCAATCTTTCTCTTGCTTGAGCTGTCATTCCCCTACACAGATAAACGCCTCCTCCTCCCCACACAGGCAGCACAGGGGCCTGGCTTGGCTCTTCCCTTCTGACCTCCCCTTCCCAGCCTTGTCTTACACCATAATCAGTGTTTAGGGCTCAGTCCACCTCTTTCTGCCTAGCCTACTTCCCCAGAGATCAGTGCCAGTCTCTTGGCTTTAGAATTATCTATTTGCTGATGACTCTTAAGTCTCAAGTGGACTTTTTTCAGCACAGACCTTGCCCTGAACTCCTCAACATTTTCAATGCTAACTCTTGGTTATCCAGCCAACCCCCAAATCCAGTCTACCCAAACTTGATCTGTGATAGCAAGTCCATAGACAGTGAGCCTTCTGTTGGAGACAAATCATGGAGGAATTTATTCACTATAATACAGCACAATGGCTTAGGAAGTAAGGATGAACTGTTTGTGCTAAGACATTCTGTGGGACAGCTTTTTAGGGAGTTTGTTATGTGGGTGGCTTGGAGGCAAACATGACTTAATAGGTGTTTTAATGTCATGGTACAAATGGTAGTTGGAACTTGTGGTTAGCGCTTTCTGGTACAGTAGTGGTCCTGCCCAGAGGCAACAATGACCTACTCTAAGGCCATATAGTCCAGCGTAGCCATTGACCAAAGCTGAGCCCACATTTGCCAATTGCTCAGTCCAAAGACTTGCCCTTGTCTCTCAACACCTCAAGCCACTGTCATCTCTTACCCGGGTTACTGAAGTGGCCTTCAAGCAGGTCTCATTGTTTCTGCCCCCACTTCTCACCATTTGAAGAGTGTAGGCTCTGGCTGCCCTCCCACTTCTTACCCACCTTCTCCTGACTGATATCAGCTGCAGACTGATGGCCTTGACCCATCTTTGTTTCTATGTCTATCGTGGGTCATCCCTGATTCCTTGTTCCCACGAGCCTGGCTCCTGTTCCCACTGTATCCAACCTTCTGGTGACATCATCTGAAAAGAGACACAGCAGCCCTTCTGTCCCTGCTTGTCCCACCTCTTTTGTCTGTTCTCTGTCCCTGTAGACCTAACTTTTTTTTTTTTTTTTTTTTTTTTTGGTTTTTCGAGGCAGGATTTCTCTGAGTAGCCCTGGCTGGCCTGGAACTCACTCTGTAGACCAGGCTGGCCTTGAACTCAGAAATCCACCTGTCTCTGCCTCCCAAGTGCTGGGATTAAAGGCATGCGCCACCACCGCCCAGCTAGACCTAACATTTTTGTTTCCATACGTAGCAAGTTGTGGGCAAAGAAAACCAAGTTTAAATCCAGGCCTTTGGCTAGTACCTTTTGGGCCCAAGAGCCTACTTAAAGCCCACAGGCCTAGGGCTAGGATGCTGAGGGGGTGGGGCATTTCTTTTGTGTTAGGTCCTTACATTCCTGTCCCCTTTGAGTTTTCACAGAAGTCCTGTGAGCTGTGAAGAGTTGCCCCTTCCTGTAGGAGAGAGGAAGGGGCAACTGAGAATTCATGTGATCCCAGATACACAGCAGGTCCCCTCTGGCCCCACACTTCTGAATCTTCTACATTAGTGGTCCTCGGAGATCATTGTCTTCCTTCTCACTCACCCGCTTATGAGAACGAGGTGAGAATTGTCTTCTCCAAGGACACACAGAATGACTCAGTACCTGAGCTCAAAGATTTCCCAAGCCTTCAGGCTCAGCTGGCCCTCAATAGACCCAGAGGCAGGAGGAGCACAGCCCCTCGAAGCTGATCCTTTTGTCACAGGGCTCAACTCCTGGCATCCAGGCTGAGACCTGCAGCCCCTCGACATAGCAAGCGATACCATCTCCCTTCCCGGGGAGGGGAAGGCAGCTGTGGCAGTTGTGGCGGGCGGAGAGAAATTTCCTCTTTCTGTAGATTGGATCAGTCACTCTCAGAATTGATGGCAACGGCTTCATCACGAAGATCTAATGCTTTAATTATGTTGTGACATGACCTGACATGGGGGTGGCATTTGATGGATTCTCTGGTGTCATCAGCATGGCCCTGACATAGGAAAGTGGCAGAAGGCAGGGGGAGGAGGGAGAAGAAGGGCTCTTGGAGGGAAATGGGTCTTCCAGAGGGACCCCCTCCTTATTTCCCAGCTCTCTGTCTTTCCAGAGAAGTTCATGCAGCATGGAAGAAGGATCCAGGAGAGGAGGGGCAGCCACTACTGCAGAGAGTAACTGTGCACTTCCACGATGACTGTGCATATGTGCACAAATGTGTACAAGAACCTAGACACACAGAAGTATGATCAAGCAGGTGAGAAGATTCAGGCCCAGAGATGACAGACAGCAAGAGCTGCATGCTGTCTGCCTTCAAGGAGAACAGGGGAGGTAGGTAAGGGTATGACAGAGCACCTAGCTGGTCAGCATGTCCTGAGGCTGTCTGAGCAGATGCAGTCACACAGTCTAGAGGGCAAAGCTGAAACCAACACAGAATGTCCAGGGAGGGAGGCTTTACTTAACAGAAATGAAGAATGTCCTGACACAGCATGAGGAACTCTGGGAGGCCATAAGCATTCTGTCTCAAGAGAGGATGGTGGCATTTCTGCAGAGGGCTTTCTTCTTTCAGTGGGTACCAGTTATCTCAGAAGCTAGGACGCCAAGTATTCATGGTGAGTGGGCTGTTCTCCCCTTCTCTTTCCATCACAGTATAGTTGCCTGCTCAGAATCCTGGGGTGCCCTGGGTGTGGCAGGAAAGAGAAGAAATCTGTTGTCATTAGCCTAAGCTCTTCGCCTTGATACTGTCATGCACATCCCCTCCTCTCCCTGCTCTCATCTTTCTGTCCTCTTCCTTTCAGATTAAGCTCTTCCTTGCAGGCCTGTAGGCTATAGAGAGCTGGCCTCCTAGACCAGCTGAGTAACAGTGCAGGCTTGATGGGGGAGGAAGCAGAGGGACCTGTCGGCACCCACCCACACATCCTCAGGCCAGGAGCTGGGCCAGTCCTTTCTCAGACTGTATCTTAAGGATCCTCATAGCCACCTGTAACCAGGCTGTTATCTCCTTTTGGCAGCCGAAGACAGTGAGGCTCAGTGACACAAAGCTTTGAGCCCAAGGCTACGTGTCAGGAAAGGAGGGAATTAGATTTGACTTAGCAAAGGTTTGTGCAGGAGGAAGCTCCAGACCCAGACAGGGATGCCAGACACACCGTGTACCCAGAGCCATCTCTCCTTCTGTCCACTCCCTTTTTGCCTGTGGGACTTGGATCTGCAGCTCACAGTAGAGGAAGGGTACCAGAAAAGATATCCAGAGATAGGGCTGTGGCCTGCTGCCTCTATCCTTAACGAAAGTAATATGGGGTTTAGGTCTAAGAAATCTTTGGCTCGGGCTGGAGAGAAAGCTTAGATACTAAGAGCACTTATTACTCTTTACAGGACCTCGGTTCAGTTCCTAACACCCCAAATCAGGTGGTTCACAACTGCCTATAGCTCCAGTTCCAGAGGATCCAATGCTTTTTGGTTTCTGCAGGCACCTGCACGCAGGTGGTACACATAAATTCACAAAGGCACAAAGACATACACATTTTTTAAAGAAAGAAAGGAAGGAAGGAAGGAAGGAAGGAAGGAATAAAGAAGGAAAGAAAGGAAGGAAGAAAGAAATATGGATCTGGAGAGTCTCTGAAGCTCTATTCAAAGTGATCCCTATTCCATTCTACTCACTGCACTGCTTAGAATGGGAAACAGAAGCCCACGGAGAATAGATAGGTCCATGCTAGGTGTCTTAGTCAGGGTTTCTATTCCTGCACAAATATCATGACCATGAAGCAAGTTGGGGAGGAAAAGGTTTATTAGGCTTACACTTCCACACTGCTGTTGATCACCAGAGGAAGTCAGGACTGGAACTCAAGCAGGTTAGGAAGCAGGAGCTGACGCAGAAGCCATGGAGAGATGTTTCTTACTGGCTTGCTTCCCTGGCTTGCTCAGCCTGCTCTCTTATAGAACCTAAGACTTCCAGCCCAGGGATGGCATCACCCACAAGGGGCCCTACCCCCTTGATCACTAATTGAGAAAATGCCCCACAGCTGAATCTCATGGAGGCACTTCCCCAACTGAAACTCCCTTCTCTGTGATAACTCCAGCCTGTGTCAAGTTGACACATAAAACTAGCCAGTACAATTGACCCCTTGTTAACTTGACACAAAAACACATCACTATTAAGCCTCAACCTTTATGCTTTTATTTATCCCCAAGATCTAAAGTCTCACAGTCTTTACATATTAAAAGTTCAATCAATTTAAAATGTCCAATATCTTTTAAAATTCAAAGTCTCTTAACTGTGGGCTCTACTAAAATACATTCTTCTTTCAAGAGGGAAAAATATCAGGGCACAGTTACAATCAAAAGCAAAACCAATGTCTGGGATCCAACTCACGATCTTCTGGGCTCCTCCAAGGGCTTGAGTCACCTCTCCAGCTCTGCCCTTTGTAGCACACATCTTGTCTTCTGGGCTCCAGATGCCTGTACTCCACTGCTGCTGCTGTTCTTGATGGTCATTGCATGGTACTGGCATTCCCAAAACACTACTGTAACTAGGCTTTACCAATAGCCTCTCATGGACTGTCTTCACGGTGCCAAGCCTCAACTCCTTTGCATGACACCTTCAGTCCTGGGCCATCAATTGCAAACTGAGGCTGCACC
>JADRCD010232209.1:0-34166 GCA_019843815.1 Montemys delectorum
GAGAGAGAGAGAGAGAGAGAGAGAGAGAGAGAGAGAGAGAGAGAGAGAGAGATTTCCAGCAAAAAAGTATTGGGGCTTTCCCCTAAACAGCTAACAACAGTGAAACTCAAGGGTCTTAAGCCTAGAATACCTCTTCCCCTGCCTCACCCGACCCCTAAAAAAAATCAAGGTGTGTCCATTGTGGTTAGCACTGTCTTTGTGGTATTTTTTTCATTAAATGCAAAGATATTTTTAAAAATAGTTCTGAAAACCCCCCTTCAGAAATGTGTTTGCTCATAAGAACTAGGAAGCGAAACCAGCTTAGTGACACATTTTAAACAAAAGTGATATCCCTTGGTGTCTTGTTTCTGGCCTTCACCCAGGTAAACATACACAGTAGCCACATGAAGTGGAAGCTTCGAGAAGACACCACAGCCATGGTGGTGTTTTAAAATGTGAAAGCCAGACTCTAAAAATAAGAACAAGAGTTACCAAGAGAGCCAGACAAGCCCCTGCACACACTGAGAGAGCTCTGTCCATCCCTCTCTGACCTCAAGTTCCCACGAGTCAGACTAGAGAATAGCCCCAAGTGAAGCACAGAAGCCAAAGGCTTCCTCCCCAGCTACTCCCGTCCACTGCATATGCACCAAGGAGCAGCCTAACCCATACTCGATGGTGACAGATGCTCCTGTCCAGGCATGTGGAAGCTCATGCTTCCTCCAAGGTTCCCTCTTACCTATTACCACTTCTAAGGCCAGTGTTATCCATGGAACCCACACACTCTTCAGTACACATTACAAGTCAAGATGACTTCTAAAACATCAACTTCTGAGCTTTTCTTGCCCTTCACCCTTCTCTGCCCTTCTAAAGTTTGCTTTACTTTGAAGGTGAAGGATATTTCTGTAAAGACATGTCCCCAGTAAATTTGGGTCCTCCATGACTGTGTGAGCAAAATACACCCTTCACTTCCTGGCCTCATGAGTCCCAAAACAGGAGCAGGCAGCGGCCCATAGTGTTTTCCCAACATGGTCTGCACTTACCAGGACTCTGAACACACTCCGACCTGAAGTATCCATGCTGGGCAAAGCAAGCAAGTGGTGCTGTTCAATGTTGTCTGTACAAAGACTGGTTTCTTTTAGGCCCACCTTAACGAATCTTAAGCTTCACAATGATGTTTACTAGCATTAGCTTTCAATGGTTAACTCAAGAGTGGTGTTGTATGGTTTAAACCAACACAAGTAGCTGTTCTCAGACCAAGCCTGGAGTTAGGTATATATATATATTTTTTTTCACATCTCACATGGTTTGAATACCGTCATGCTAAGACATGACAAACCACCAGCTGAGGTCCTAGGCAGCAGACGTGGATTGGATGCCAGCATGGCCCCCCTCTCCTTTGCCACGCTCTATAGCTTGCTTCCTGTTCTCCTAAGTCATGCCAAATAACTTTTGGCTTAGAAACAACTAGTTATCATCAATCTCCCAGTCGATTTTCTGACCCATACTGAATACTAACCTTTCCAGGTGATCACAAAGATACAGGTGGATAGAGAGTCATAGATGGGAACATGTTTGCAAGACAAGAATAAGATCACACCAGGAAGAAATGAGATCACATTAATCTCCCTATACAACAGCCACTGTTATGTAAGAACTGTGAGATATTATTGTGAATTTAATCTGGAAAAACTGGACTTTACTGGGGGTGAGCTTTACATGTACGGGATTAGCCTACGATGTTGGCTTGTTTGTTGAAGGAGTGAGGAGAACTAAGATAGCCCAAGGAAATAGGTAAATCCATCCACTAACCAAACCCATCAGTCACACAGTAGATCTGCTATTATGCAGATCCCACTTTGCTTGGACTGTGCCATTTAATGTAACCACAGACAGAGCCGATGTGCGTTTATGAGCGACTGGGCAATTAGAGATTATCATTGGTGGTCTTAGGTTATGTAATGTGCCCAGCGTTAAGGTTCCTTTCTATTGAAATCAGTAAATCTTAATAGCAAGCAAAGGGCTTCACATTAGCTAATATTTACCCAGGTACCCTTGGTGGCTGGAAAAACAAGTGGATTATATTATTGCTGCTTGCTCTTTATGCCCTAGCCTTCTTATTCTGTAAATAGAACATTTGCAGAAAACAAGACTTTGCCCTACACTTCCTGCTCACTGGCTGTCTGCTTATTCCTTAGGATTTGAAAGATAAACACAACTCATCCTATACTAAGGGTCTCAGAGTCAAATGGAGAAGTGAGCTGAGTGCGTTGGAACCTACTGTAGTCTGTATAACCCCCCCCCAAAAACAACTCCTCTACACAATTTCTCATTAGCTACGGATCTGACTGCTGAGTACATGTTTCAGCCAATTGCACACACCTTTCTGTATATGTTAACATATTCGTCTATCATTTGTACATGGTGATGTGTTGACATTACCGTATCAGCCACTGTGCTAGACACCACAGAAGCAATGCCTGGCCACATGGACGCCATCCTCGACCACCTGAAGCTCTCAGGTGGCCTAGAGGAGATAAACAGATGAGTCCCTAAGTGAACAGACACAGAGGGCTGTTACTGTGCTATGAAGCGGCAGGTACCCTCCAGCGAGTGCTTATTGAAAACAGAACAGTGACCCAGAAGCCAGCCCCTAAAGATGTGTTAGAGCCACAGGTAGCAAGAAGTCCACAAACGAGTTGTGGTAAGTAAATAGAGAGGTGTGTATGTAAATGTTGAGAGCTGGTGGTTACCCATACTGCCATTAGCTCCTCCTATAGGAAAGCTATCTTAGAAGGGGCATTCCTATGTACTACAGGAATACTATCCTGCATTTAATTGTGTGTGTGGCCCAGGTATGAGTAACAGAAGAAAAACAAGTTCATGAGAGCAGAAAAGAGATCCAGGAGAACACATACTAGAGTCCTAAAGGAGTTTGGTTCAGCCTAGGGCTGGAAACTCAATCAGGAGTCAAACTCAGTGTCTGGGAGCCATTTCTGCCTTTGTTACAGACCAACAGGATAAGCTTGTCTAAGAAGCACGCCCCCTCCTATCAGAGCTCCAGAGACAATTCATACTTCTAAATCAGCCCAAACACCACTGTATAAAGGTCCTTGAAAACAAACATATCTTCCTTCAGAGTCTCCTTGATGCTGTAGAAACACACTCTTCCTTTGCATGCAATATCCACTCCAGAAAACTGGCTCTTCCCAAGCTTATGTTCCTTGCTAATAAGAACCTATGTGCAGAGGTCGTTTTGAGGTGTCCACCCAAGAACACTTGGAGCTGGGGTTTCCTATTGCATCTATCACTCCACCTCTTTCCTAGCCCTGGCTGTTCAGTGGCAGAAAGAGAGGAAGCTCAATGTTTGTATTACCCATGAGTTTGAATTACAGAGGCTATTGTGCCTTTTAACTAAAAATTTTCACAGCTCCAACACAAGCTCAGTTTAACTGGAGGATATTTCTGGGAGTCAAGTTTTCATGTTGAGAGTAGGAAATGTGATCTGCATGGCCCAGAAGCAGATGTCAAATTGTTTTCTCTAGTCCCCTAGTAACTCTGAGGCAGAGGAACTTCAAGTTTCTCTGAAATCATTCTGCCTTCTCTCAGTCCAAGAATAATGATGTCAACAAACGTCTCCGGATCTCCCGCACTAATGTATCCCTGGGATTCTGGTGCATCTCTCTTGTGTCTTGATCAAGAGACTTGAGCACATGCTCTGCTTATTGACCACCTACTAAGTACCAGGCACCATGATAGGAACAAAAGAAGAATTGCTTTGCAGCTACACCCAAGGAGTCACTCAGTAATTGTCATGCACCAAACTAATGTGTCTCAGGTTTAACATCTTGAGCCCACCTTTGATAAAGAGAATACATATGCGGGCACGTGCACACACACACACACACACACACACACACACACACACACACACGTGCATGTGGTTCTGTAGAAGACTTCCTCTTTTCTGTGAAAGTCAGCTGAGAATATCTGAAAGCAGTCTCCCAGTCGGATCTGCAAACCTACAGTCTGTGGAACCTCAAATTCTCTGGCTTCTTGTGCTGCTTCTAGACTGTCCCAAGGCGACAAAGTTGCAGACCTTTGATTGAGCATGTTAGAACTTACTTCTAATATCCTTGTCATAATTGAGCATCTAGTTCAATGGTTCTCAACCTTCCAAATGTTGCAATCCTTTAATTCAGCTCCTCATGTTGTGGTGACCCCCAACCATAAAGTTATTTCATTGCTGCTCCATAACTATAATTTTTCTACTATTATGAATCATTATCATAATGTAAATATCTGATATACAGGATATGATATGCAACCCTCCAAAGCAGTCAAGACCCACAGGTTATGAACTGCTGCTCTAGTCCATTTACAGTGGTTAGTTGGATTTACTCCTTCCCAGCCTCACATCCTAGGTATGTAACAGGACATCTGAGCCCCATGCCTTTGTCAGGCTAAACTGGGTAGTGAATGGGAAAATATGTCACTGTTGAGAGCTAAGTATGCTTCATGACCTCTCCCCCCCAGGAAACCAGAGTAGCCTATTGAGGATGTGAATGCAACATAGATTTTCCTGGGTCCCTCTCTGCTTCCAGAAGGGAGTTTGGAAACAAGCTGAAAAGAGCCACCTGTCTGGTGGTATCAGTGCCTTGACAGGCACACAGTGCTTTGCAAGTATCTCAGAACCATCTCTTTGCAGCCTATTATCTGAATGAGTTGGTGTGTTTTGCAAGGGAAGCAAAACATAAGATGATAGGAGACTGGGGTGAGATTGTTTCAAGAGCAGGCAATGATCAGATGCAACTCGGCAAAGGAGAAGTATTCCAGCTTGTGTCCACAGGCCTGCACTTGAACTCTAGCTAGGCCACTTAGTGGCCAGGTGAGCCAAGTAAGTCACTCTGCTTTTCAAAGCCTTAATTTCCTCATCTGTGAGATGGCTTTAATGTTTTCCTTCCAAATGTCATATAGTAGAATACTCAAAGTCCCTAGAGTATGCAGCAAGCAGTGGCAATGGATAGTCATGGTTCCCAAACGGAGACAGCACATCAGTTTAGCCATATATTATCACTGGCTTTCACCACCATGGACTACCACATGGTCAAACGATAACTACACCAAGGGAGAAAAGGCTGGTGAAAGGGGAGGAAAAGAAAGGTTTTGACGGCACTCGTGCGTGCGTGTGTACGTGTGTATGACTGGTGTTGGCTTCAGAGCCTACTTCCTGATAGGAAGGGAAAGCCTAGGAGAGGCAAAGATGATTTCAGGAGAGACTGATCAATAATAAAGGCAGAAGCCTCTTCCCAGAGAAGAGAGAATGGGATAGAGGAAGGGAACGTTGCTTAGGAAGGTTAATCTGAGGCCTGGTGCCTAGGCACAATGCTGATCTTCTCTGCCACAGCAACTAACTAGAATGTGACCCGCATCACTGCTGTGTACACCTGTTCTCTGAACAGGCAGCCTCTTGCCTGGTAACCACAATCAGGTTCTGATGGACAAACAGTGTCACAGACATCATCAACACAAGCACTCCACTCACCATAGGTCTGAGGAGTAAGGGTGCTTGCTATGTAAGGATAAAGGACTTGAGTTCAAATCCCTAGCACTCATAAGAAAAAGCCAGGCCTGTAAGCCAGTCATCCAAAGGCTTCAGGGTGGAGACAGGCTACATGTGCTACAAATGGTGAAAAGCGACACTCCTGAGTGCTAGCTGGCAAAAGTCACACGTGCCTTTGGTTTGCTTTGCTATGAAGATGTGAATAATCAAGGAAGGTACCAAATGGTTCACAAAAGGCCATTGCAATAATTTAAAGTCTGCAAGTTCAGATGTATGATTCTGTCTAGATACCTGGTTTGTGGGGGTCACTGCGCATCCTGAGAGAATCACAGCTCTCACAAGCACACTTCTCCTGTGTGGCTTCCCAGCAGATTTTCTAGTGCACCTCATAACTGTTTCTTAAGGTCCTTTGGAAATGGTGGCATGTCATAACTATGCAAAGAAGGACACATAGTCTCTACTTTATCCAGAGTTTTTCTTTTTATAAGTAGTATTCACCAGGATCTATGAAGATGGTAATATAGAATAGAACTCTGAGGGAGATGGAAATTCGAGAGCACACAGTAAAGCTCCCGGGACTTTTCTGAGCAATTTTCTTCCTCCCCCTCTTCTTCTTCCTCCTTCTCCTCCTCTCTCCTCCGTCCTCCTCCTCCTCCTCCTCCTCCTCCTCCTCCTCCTCCTCCTCCTCCCCCTCCTCCCCCTCTTCCTCCTCCTCCCTCTCCTCTTCCTCCTCCTCCCCCTCTTCCTCCTCCTCCGCCTCCTCCTCTTTCTCCTCTTCCTCCTCCTTTTTCTCTTCCCCTCCTCCCTTCCTCTCTCCTCCCCTTCCTCCCTTCCTTTCTTTTTGTTACTTCAAGACAGGATTTCTCTGTAGAGCCCTGGTAGTCCTGGAACTCACTTCTGTAGACCAGGCTGCTCTTGAACTCAGAGATCCACCTGCCTCTGCTGGGATTAAAGGAGAGCTCCACCAACACTCTACACAATCTTCACTTCTAAGCCCGTGAGCACAGTGCTTTATCAAGAGAAAACTTAGCTTTATTACTACCCTTGAGTAGGCTAGGTCTGAGTTGGCAGGGAAGAAAGTTAAAATGGAGACGTGGGCCCCAAAACGGATGAAGATAAAGCACCCTACCCTTGAAAAGTGAGAGTACCGGAAGGGTGGTAATAAAGAGCCCCAGGGTGCCTCTCTGTCCAGCAGGAGACACTGCTGCATACTGTGTGTACATCGCCCCCTGGAGTACAACATAAGTAGTGCTTCTCTGCTAAGGACATCTTGGGTCTCCAAAGTTAAGACCAGATGCAAAAGTCCCTTACCTGTATCCTTACATTTAGATAGTTTTGAGAGCCTGAGAACTGAGGTCCAGGAATGTTAAACAGCTTGCACGAGGTCACAAAGCAGAAAAACAAGCATGAAGATTAGAAGAATCCTTGTCTTTAGGCCTCACAGCGCATTCAGAAAAGCTGTGGAAAGCAAGAGAAGGCAAACATGGTTTCAACACCTGCTCGCTGTGGGCTGGAATGGTGGCTTGGCACACCTCCCTCTGCTTTGTGTGAGAAATCACTCAAATGGTCAGAGCTAGTAAAAGATCAAAAGGGAACATCGGACTAGTGGAGAGAGAAAAGGCTTCTGTCAAGAAAGAGTCTGTTCAGAAGCACCAAGAAGAGAGTAGAAGGATATGGGGACAGGGGTTCAGTGGGGAGGGCACAGGGCACACTGGTTTGGATCTGAGGGTCACTGGTGCCACGCACTGTGCTACTCAGTGTCCTGAAGAGCTCAGAAATGGTCAAAATGCAAGTGGAACTAAGAGGTAACTGTGGATGCAGGTGAAGACTTTGTGATATCAAAATCTGGTTCCTTCTACAGGTCGCATACTGGAGCTGGCAATGGCCTGCAGCTGAAGGAATGGTGTCCTCCATCTGGAGATGCCAATAGTGTTTCTGTACCTCCATCAAGCAGGATTTCACTCTGATGGTGACAGCTAGGGTAGAAGGATGAAGACTCCCACACACACTCCACCCCAATGGATGAGAGAACCTGCTGGTGACATGGAGCTGAGCCCACTGCACTTGCCAATGGAGCAGAGGGCACTGTCCTGGCTGTGGAGTCAGTGCTAAGTCATGCCTAGGCATGAGAATGAGACTTGGTGGCAAGAAGACAGACACAAGCAGGTGGCAATCCATCCCTGTTGTGCTCCTACAAATGGAAGACAAACAATGCCCTCTTCACATCTTCCTCACCTACTCTCTCTTCTGCTAGGGATAACTGATAGGCTACCTCCACCATCCCCTCACACACACCTGACTTCTTGGCCTCAACTTCATCAATACTCCTAGCAAACCTGAAATGTCAGCTCGACCATGCCTTTCCCCTATGATGTGTGATTGTACCATTTTCATGTGTTGAGCAGTCATTTCGGCATACATTTACTCTCATTGATTTGAGGGCGTTAACCCCAACTCTGTCCTCTGTGTTGTCTTACCACCCAGTTACTCCAGCTTGGCAGAGCAAGAGGCCTAGTCAGGATCATTTTCCAAGGAATTAAGTAGCTCCATGGGAGTTCAAAGGACTCACAAAGCTTCATCCTCAAAACACACATAGTAGCAATGTGAGATTGTGGGCTCTGGAGTGGTAACCCTCAGTCTCTGTGGAACCTGGATGGGCAGGTGAGTGTGTCATGGAGACTGCCTGAGAAGTTCTTCTGAGACATAACCTTGTTCAGCCTCCTGGTGCCCTGGGTGTCCAAAAATCAGTCAAGTTACTGGCCTTTTATCTAAAGAGGAGTGATGCTTCTCAGAGTCAGGTGTTAATGGACCTGTGTCCCCATCAGACCTACCTGCCTCTGGGTTTGGTTAGAGGGCAAGGATCCAGTGAAGAGGACACCTAGGAATGCCCAAGACACCAAACCACTGTCTTGAGACATGGGACAGCTCTCTACAGAATCCTGGGTACAATCCTAAATAGATGGGCCAGGCCAGACTCTTCCTTCTACATAAGGAGAGCCAGAAGGACCCACTTTGCCTCTCATAAAATTAACTCAAATTCTCAGACCTGGTCCCAGTTCAGGCTTTCCCAAGAGTATCTGTCCTAACGGCAAATTCTGGTTCCTAATAAATTCAGGATTTAAAATTAAATTAACACAATGATCCAGAGGCTTTTTCTGGTCTGCTGGTCCCTTGATTCCTCTTCCTATTACGCAGAGAACCCCTGCAGTGGACGTGCCTGGCTATATAACCTTACACCAAAACCAGTGTACATTCTCAGCAGGCAGTATAGGGACAGAACCTGCAGAGAAGTCATGTTACACACTCAGGAGGATATTAGATGTTTAACAGAATCCTAGAGTGGATTATTTTATAAAGTGAAGAACAATTTTTTTGCAAATCAAATAATCACCAAGCACTCATGTATCGCATAGTAGTGCGTGTTTGGGTGGAGGCTGTTATTCTGGGAACTGGACACATCTGTAATGACACTATTCTTAAATTTCACATGTCAAGCCACCCACCTCAAGTGGCATGGCAATTTCATGAAAGAATTTAAATGTTTATAAAAACGTGTATTTATTACGTGCACACAAACCCTGCTATTAGTCTGACCCTTCTGGTTCTTTGTGGTTTGGGTTCTATTACATCAACTTGGTCCTTTCAGCCCAGAAATAAATGGATTCCATGTGGGTGAGAGCCCCAAACATTGCCTGCAACAAGAACTATGCTCTGCTTTAAAGAAAACATATAGAATCCCAAGCCTTGACGTTCCTGAGAAGGGTAACCATCCACTGAGGCCTGGAGGGGAGGAACAGGGAAACCTCCTGTATCCATGTCCTGCATCCACAGACGACTGGCTAAGCTCAACTTGATGCACATATGAAGTTGGAGGCCTTTGTGTTTGGAGGGAGTGTGGGAACACTTCTGGTCCCATATTTTACCTGATGTTTTCTATTTTCCTGCCCCAGTCCCATCGAGTCCCCAGAGCAGAATGGGACAAGTTGGTTTGAGGATTGGAATCTAAAGGTAGTCATTTATTGGCTTGAACACCGGGTGCTGTGTAACCACTGAATGGGTCAGTTTCTTCAGCTGAATGAGGACATTCAGACATACCTTATGGTCAGACAGAGCTGCAACAGCCCTGGGGATAGGAAGCAATGGAACCTAAGCTTACCTTACCGAGTCCTGCCACTCCTGAAGGAATAGAAGGAATGGAAGGCACAGACCCGGGGACACCATTGTCTGCACTGCCTTTCACTCTGGGCCCCTGCGAACCCTGTCAAGGGTACACTTCATGGAGCTTCCTGAAGGGTAAAGAGAAGGACACAGCTTGAGGTAGCCCATGGACCAGTCTTCCCATAGCTTCTATTGCTGTGCCCCAGGGAGCCTTCAGAAGTCAATGATTACCCATTTGGGCTTGAGCTCTGCCAAGCCATCAGAGTTACATTAATGGGGAGGCACGACATCTACTCTTCCACATCAAGGTGCTTTCTGGGAAAACCCTGGGGCTAGACGGAAGTGGAGCTCGTAGTCTCTGTAAACCTCTAGTTGTGTACCACCAAGCCATTCTCCATACATGCCCAGATCACCTCTTTGGGCCCTTCTTTTGGGTATTTGGAATGGTCCCCTCCTTGCTACAGGCAGAACCCACATAAGGAGCTCTCTCAGGATGGCTCACAGAGCCTTCCCACCCCATTCCTTCTGTAACTACAAAATGTTTCATATATCCTTCACCTACTCTGTGTCTGTCATTGAAATGAGAAAGACAAACACAGGGAACATCCCTCTACGACTCGTGGACAGACCCAGGCTGGCAAACAGCCCACTGCAGTCCCAGCTCCAGAGAGACCAGCAGGCAGCAGCTGACGCAAATTCACCCATGCCTTTCCTCCCTCTCCAGGTACAATGACCTGGAAAAGGTGAAAGAAATTCCTCTTCCTTTTCTCTTATTCGTCCTTCTATCCTGATCAGAATAAATGAGGAGAATGTCCTAGGTCTCAAATCTCACTGGGCTGCAACTGTTTTTCAATTGGTTTTGTTATGAAGAGGATTAAACGAAATATATTCATGTCTTTCACAAACACTTGACTCAGATGTTTATAGCAGTGTTATTCATTACAACTTAAATGAGAAAGCAACTCTAGGTGTCTTTTCGTTTATCAGTAATATGGCACAGCTATAGAATGGGCTATTATTCAACTCTAAGAAGGAAGGGCTGTCTATTACATCTACACTACAGCATGAATGAACTTCATAGCATTATACTACACTAAGGTGGCCAGGAATTCTACAATCCTTCCCAGACGTGTTTGGAATAGTCAAGACTGTACAGAAAAAAGTTAGACAAGTAGCTGCTCAGATATTGAAATGACTGCTAATAGTTCTCTAGAGGTAAAAAAAAATGATTTATATATTGATTGTGGTTATTGCCATGTAGCTTTGTAAATATATTACTCAAAACAATTGCTGAAGTACACTTCTGATGGTGGGATCGTATAATGGGAGTTATATCCTGCTAAAGCTGAAAACATACACTATGTGCCTGCAACATAGTAGGGGTACAACAAATTTCTTCCCACCCTCACCCAGCTTCTATTTCTTCAGACACTTGATGGGATCTCAAGTGACCCTGACATCACCACCACCACCTCTATCACCATCAAATGCTTGATCATGGAGCAAAGAAAACAGAATGGGTCAGTCATTCTGGGCACACTCCTTTCTATGCAAATAGATGCTCCCAGGCTGTGGAGGCATTTCTTCTCTGATCTGTGGTCTCCTAGCCATGGTAGGAGGAAGTATCAGGTGCAGCAGAAGTGGAGTCCTAGGTCTCCATCAGGCTGCACGCGATGAATTCTGATCTAGAATTTCAGCTCCAGGAGCTAGTCTGCTACACCCAAGGCTGTTAGTTGGGGGCGTCAGCTCCCACTAGCACACCAGGCAAGCCTCATGGGCCCTGATCAGACCACAGAGGATGGGAGGATGTTCTTGTGGATGTGGACTGCTTACTACGCTGGATGTAGGCTTTCCACAAGAGCTTGCTACACCCTGCCCCATACATTATCATCTCTGGTCCTTTCTCTGCCTTTCCGCTCTTCATCACTTAAGACTTCCACTATTTCTACCATTTTATTCTTTGCCCATAGCTCTTGTATTTTGGAGTTAGTATTTTTTTTTTATTCCCAGTCAGTACCAACTTAAAGAGAGCCCAAAAGTCCACACAACCACTTAGAACTGGTGCTTACAACTGGAGAGACCATTCAGCAATTAAAAACCTGACTGTGCTTTCAGAAGACCTGAGTTTGATCTCTAGCACCTTTGTGGAAGTTTAAAACCGCCTGTAATTTCAGTCCCATGGGATATATCACCTGCTTCTGGTCTTAGGAGCACATGCACATAAGCAAAATGCCCATATACACCAAATAACATAATAGTTTGTACAAAATTTAAAGAATAAGAACAGAACTCTGCATTGTTCCATAGTTCCACCACTCCATCGCCTCCTCTGCTGCCCACTTCCACCCCACAAGACCCCAGGACAGAAAACACAGTGTGGCTGGTGATGGGCTCCTGCTGCTGCAGAGAGTAGCATCTGACAGAGGGATGGCCTGGAGTCCAGACTCAGGAGCTAGTCAGTGGATGACAGGATCTCAGATCTTCTAGAGGCTGTGTCTTTGGATGCTTCCCAAAGAGTACTCATTATCAAGAGTAGTAATGTAGGGGGAGGGGGAGCGCACCGCCTCTATGTTCAGCAGACAACCTTTTAAGAGAATCTTTGGGCAGGGCATGGTGGCACATACCTTTAAGAGTCAGAGGCAAATGAATCTCTGTGAGTTCTAGGGCAACCTGGTCTGCAGAATGAGGTCCTGGATAACCAGAGTTACATAGAAAGACCCTGTCTCAAGAAAATCAAACCAAATAAACAAAGAAGCAACTAGACCAGCTTCTGCTAAGATTCTTGCTCTCTTTATTCCACCTGCATGTTCTTCTTTGGTCTCTACAAACCTTCACATAGAATACTACTGGCTTTGCTCTGTTTTAAACTTTTTAAACTTTTTAACCCTTGTTATGTTCATAAGTGCTAAAAATGAGCGGGTCTTTGGTAATGAAGGCAGATGCTCAGAAACATGTACATTTCTCGTGTATGACTTCAACACGTATGAGAAGTCTGTGCGACAAATGTCATGCCTCTACATGCTATAAAATGTAAGCTTAGCTTAAGAAGATGAAGAAAGACTCTTAAGTTCATCCAGAGTGCCTGAAGAACTGATGCTCCTTCCTGCCATGTGTCCTTCTCGGCACTTACTGGATTCAAACATGTGGTTTTCATAGTGTCCTAGATATTTACCTGGCTACTAGTTAGCTAAGCAACTAGACTAGCTTCTCTTTCCCCCTGGTCCCTCTGTTAGAGAGACCACTGAGGCCCCATAGGTAGTGTTGGATACAAAGTAGTGCTAGCACTCAAGCCTCTACACACAGTCCACTGACTTTCATTGACTTACTCATTCAAGAAGCATTTGTAGATAGTTTGTGCTCCTTTAGTCTTAATGCTGATCACAGCTTGGGCCTCACACCCTTCAGGAATCAGAGAGCCAGGAATTTAGTTCCAGCTGAGCACAGCTGTCAATCTCTTCACTATTCCTAGAGGTTTTCCTGCTTCTCAGGGGAGACTTAACAAGGTGAGACCAAGCAGAAGGACCAAGAAGAAAAAAACTCTCTGGACTAGCAGAGGAATACAAAGGAGAACCCCATACTGAAACACAAGGAAAGCACAGCTAAGTGAGCCAGAGACACTCCACGGTATTTTATTGACAGTTAACCTGCTAGTATGGTATATTCTTCTGGCTACAGCTAGGGTATGTTGAATTGACAATGAGTAAAAACTATGGGAAAGAGGTATTTTGGAGTTCTTTGAAGACGAGAAGAAACTAGATGCATTAAACTAGCTGGAAAATCCTGAATATTCCATAAACCTCTCTCGGTTCTAGTTTAGCCTCAGAGCAATTTGGGGACAGATCAGAAGAACAACATTTATGGGTCTCAATTTATCTAAGCACTCTCTATGATAAGCTCAAGGATTACAACTGCTATGTAACATTGCATTGTTAGCTGTGGTTACAGCTCTCAATGGGTAAACAGGAGGACACCAAAGACTACAAAGGCCAAGTGAATGAACGGCATTCACAGAATCAGGAAACTGGGGGCTAGCCTATCATAGTACTCAACAGCTGTGAGCTGGGTCATGATGTAATTATTGGGTGAATAATTAAATGAATCCCTAAAATGTATCCCTCCCTAGCTCCCTCACACAGACCTGAAGGCTGACAGTACATTCTCTACAGGTGGCCCTCTCACACATGACTAAAGGCCCACTGTAGCACTGGCTTTGGAGACTTGATCCCTCCTTGGCAGGACATCACTGCAGGAGGCAGGAGCAGGCACTTGGTGAGTGACTTCCTACTCTGTCTGTACCAGAAACTGAGCTTAGTAGTAATTATTCATTCAGGCCTCACAGTGATGACCTGGTGTGAGTATGCTCAACTGTGTTTAACAAGGGAGGGGACTGAGGCTTAGTGGGTGACTGCTGTTGATTGGGACACTCACTGGGGACCAAACCTAAGCCTTGCATCATGCTAAGCACTACGCTATGGCTAAGCACCAGGTTGGTCCACCTACCCCACCTCCCCAGCCCCTACCAATGCCACTCCCCCTGCCTCCCAGAGAGGTTAAATAGCTCCTATGAGGCAGAGGATGGTATCTTAGACCCCAACCTTGTGTCCAAATACAAGTTCCCTCAGTATTCAACTAACAATTTGATCAATAAAATAAGTGAATTCTAACATCCACAGTGGAGGCTGGGAGGCAGGGAAACCTGAGGAAGACTGGTCCTTCACATCTCTCCTGTCTCCCTTTCCCATGCTCTCTGATGCCTTCCCTGGTTTTCACTGGATGCCTGTCATATGCAGGGAACCCTGCTGAGAACTGGGAGGGAGCATCCACTGGCAGGCCTGGTATTTGGGGAGGAAGAGAGAACTGGGCAGATGATAAAAATGACCCAATAAACACTGTGATGATAAATTGTGAGAAGGACTAAGGAATACACATGAACTAGAAGTGGCCTTGAGAAGACCAGTAAGGGGCCTGTGTGTATTTCCTCCAGGAAAGGAGCCAGTGGAAGATCTCAAGTCATGCCCCTGAGGCTGTGAGAAATTCTATATGCCTCTTGCTCTTTCTCTCCTCCCCCTCCTCCTCCTCCTTCTCCTCTTCTTCTTCTTTCTCCTCCTCTTTCTCCTCCTGCTCCTCCTCCTCACTGCCACCATCATCATGATCATCATCATCATCATCGTCATCATGATCATCATCACCACCATCACCATCATCCTGTCTCTTCTTTTCTACCTCTGGATCCTATCTGTAGAAAACAGAATTCGCTTTAGTGGGCTATCAGGGGAAGTCTCTGGTCCTAAAGACAATTTTGTTAAATTTCCTTCTGATATCTGAAACAGGGTAAGGAATCTGCCTCAGAGAAAACTCCACTCTTAAATGGAAGTGGAATCTGCTCAAGTGCATCTGCTGCTTTTACGGAAGACCTAATCCCATTCTCATCTTCATCAGGAGTCGTACAACCACCTAAACTACAGTTCCAGGAGATCCAAAACCCTCTTTCTACCCTTCAAGGACACACGCATACATGTAGCATGCACTCATGCGGACAAACATGCACATACATGGAAATCTGAAAAACAAAAATAAATTCTTAAAATAAAATTTAAAAAGCAGAAGGGTCTTCATTTGGCTCAATAATTGTCAGTTCAGCTTGATTTATTGAATGTAGCACATTGTTTCTAGTCCTTCAAGTGTACAGACAATGAACCAGGCATAGTGGCACATGCCTTTAGTCCCAGAACTAGAGAGGCAGAAGCAGGTGGATCTTAGTGAGTTCAAGGACAACCTGGTCTACATAGAGAGTTCCAGGACAACCAGGAATACATAGATAGATCAACCACCTTCCATCTTATAAAAAGGGGGAAGTATGCAGACAATGTAGTGTCTCATCTCCCTATACATCTCTTGTAGTATTATAGTCTCACCTGAGGGAATACACAGGAACTAAACTATGAGGCCTTTGTCTGCTATCAGGTATCTGGAATCTATTGGACATCATGTGCCCATTTAGAGGACTCTATTTTTTCAAAATCGATTAAAGTTCTTATAATAATCTTTGTATCTTTTTAAGAAAGCTCATAATTTTGTGAGATATGTCAAAAATGCTCTATATTTTAGGATCATTTGAGAAAATAGGTAGGTCCTGTCCCATTGAAGATCTGAAACCAAGAATGGCTATTGTATCCGACAGCACTCAGATTCCCCAACCAGCTCTTGAAGGAGATAGATGCAGGCAAGATGAGCTGCAGGACCATTAAATGTGTCTAGATGTGGTGTACCAGGTTTTTACTTCTGGAGATGGCAAGATTATGAAAGATTTCAGTTACCTTGGTTTAATAGAATAATCCAAGGATAGGGCATTGTTAATTGATTGGGGCCATCTTCTTAAAAAACAGTAGTGATTTCTGGATATTTTTTCCAACTAGGGCATAAGTGTGGATCTTTTCTACAAACAATGAAAACACACACAATAGCTAGCTTAGAGTATTTGCTAGTGATTTACCCAGAAAGTCCAGTTGGAAAGTAGCTTTAGGATTAGTGCTCTCCTACTCTGTCTGTCTGTGCTTTCAGCCCATCAAGCATGTGGTTTAACCATGTGGGCCCATATTCTTCAAAAAAAAATTTTTTTCCACCATAAGGTTGTGGATCAATTCTGTTTTAATTATAAAGGATCCATCTGATCGGAATGGATCAGAAGTGAAGAGAAGTTTGCTGAAAGTTGAGGCAACACACTCTCCCCAAATCCAGAGATGCCTTTAGTCATCAAGACAGGAACTCTCTGGTCATCCTGATGAGCAAGAACCAAGCTTTGCCTTTGTGTCTATAGAAAAGGTATGAACTTCTCTTCCAGGCGTGCCTCTCCTTTCCTTTCTTTAAATGTCAGGAATGACCTAGATGAAACCAGAAAGAGACCTATATTTTGGCACAGTGTATCATAGAAAAACCGTTAAGCTCCCTTTAGAACACAGTAAAAATATTAGGTAATATTAGGTAAAAATGTTTTAAAACCATAGAAGCCCATATCATGAAGATCTGGTATTAAGTTACAGAAAAAGCACCAACTTCATCAGCTAGTGTTAGAAACAGCCAGAAAATGCCAAAGAGGTACAGCACAACACTCCTTTTTGTTAAAAGACACCTGAGTTAGATCAGCATGGAGACAGCAGGAGACAAGGTACATTTGGAGCAAGAACTGATGTGCCAAGGACTGTCATAACTTAGGAAAATAGAAAAAATCCTGTAGCCAGGCACAAAAGTGCATGTACAGAGGGGAGCTGTAGGTGGGAAGAATGACTTCTGCCCAAGAGATGGGAGTCCAGGCCTTACCACCAAAGAAAGACAAGGAAAATCCAACATAACCAGGCAAAGACTCCAAAGACATCCACAGGGTCTCATTCTGCACCATTTGGCTCCCCCATCCTTATATTTCATCAGATGAATTTAAAAGACACTCAAGTGTAGTGAGTGTGTAGGAGACAGACTTTATTTCAGGTGGTGGTAGAAAACAACAGAGTTTAATCAAGTGAAGCATCCCCAAGAGAGTGGGTCATGATGGAAGTGGCCACTACTCAGATTTACATTAGAAAGTAGTCTTTATATTCCTTTGAGTATGTTGGGCAGCTTCCTGTGGGGCAGGTTTTTCTAGATGATTGACAAGAAAGGAACAAAAGTAAATAATGTCTTGAGGGAATGTTGGAATACCACACCTGAACCTTAGGTAGAAGTTAGAGCTCAGAGTCCATTCTTTGAACCAGCAGTCAGTTCTGTCGATAGGGCTTCAACAAACCCTTCAAGCTCCACTAGTGGTGTAAATCTTTAGGAGATAATTGTGATGCTTCTATTTCTAGTGTTACCAGGGAAACTTGGGGTGGGGGATGGGTCCATCCTCAATGTCTTTCAAGTCTGTGAAGTCTAGCTACCTAACATTGGCAGCCTTCCTCCCTGACCCCCTATCTGTGTTTCCAATGAGAGAGAAAGTTTCGTGGAGCAAAACTGTCTTTGCACTTTACCCAGGCCAGCAGGGCATGGTATCCTGAGGGTCTCCTAGCATGATCTTATCTCTGAACACAATTCAAACTCTATACTCCATACATAACTGTCGGTAGCTCAACCCAGCAATAACATGAGAATGAAAGGTTGACTGTGCAGGTAAGCATGGACCCTCTAATCTTTCTGAACATCTCATCATTGGACTCGATTCCATGGGTCCAAATTTTATGCACATTTTTTCCATGAGATACTAGTAGCAGTCATTCACATTTGCCAAGTTCACTCTTCAAGGACAAATGGCTGATCTGGAAAGAGCCAGAAAGCTTCCAAGAATTTAATCAAGGGCAACGAACCATAAGACTTCCCTTAGGGGCAGTCACCTGAGAGAACTTTGCTTGCCCTAGTTCTGAAAAAAAAAAATACACCATATTAACCTGTTGCTTTCAAATGGTGTTTGGTGCATATTTAAATCATCTCCCTGAGGATCAGGCAGCACACTGATATGCACTGATAAACACAATTCCTGAATCTGAGCCAAAAACCCAGTAGTGTCGGTGCAATCGGAGGAGAGGGTGACACATTTGGAGAAGTCTAAGTGGAAAGTACTTTATCTTAGAGAACTGAACAAGAATCTTCTCTCAAAAGCAAAGGTGGTCTCCATGGATCTAAGCAGTATGCAAGGCTTGCAAGCATCCTGCATGCAGAACAGAATAGAGAGCAAACGGTCATTCCTTCTTGGGGCACTGACTGCACTCAGAAGAGAGAAGAGAGTAGACAGCCATTGTTTCCTGGTCACTCTCCCCTTTGCGTGATGAAGTTATTGATCTCAGGCTTTGCTGGGAGAAATCAGACTCTTTTTCTTGTGGCCTGTGAGCAAGTTACCACCATACTGTGGGCCTTAGTCTTGTCTTCCATGCAATGGATAGGCCGGGCTCAAAGATTTAAGGCAGTGTTTTGGGGCTGCTTGTGACAGGATGCAGCCAGAGCACTTAACAGGCATTTTGAGGAACAAGTGAGTGAGGCACAGTGTTTTGGGCTTGTCAGTACTTCTGAGGTTGCCTGTCACTTGCATCATCCCTGGGTTCTTGCTGTTATTTCTAAGATGTCTATTATTTTTAATTCCTTGTGTCTATGTATGTGTGTGTCTATGAGTAGGTCTGTCTACATGAGTCCAGGTGTCCCTGGAGGCCAGGAGTTAAATCCCCTGGCGACTGGAGTTACAGGTAGCTGTGAGTTATCCTGTTTGGATGCTGGGAACCAAACTTAGCATCTCTAACAAAAGTGGCACATGCTCTTACCACTGAGCCCTCCCTCCTGCTCTTTGATGCTACCTCTTTACAAAGCTTCTGGGGCTCTGTAGATCAGTCTTGCTCCCCTTCCTGTGTGCTGGAAGATCCTAACAAGGCCGTGGGAGGACTTGGATACTGCCTCTAATTTCCTTCCATCATAGCCACAATATGGATGGCTCAGGCTCTTCTGGGCTGGAGCAGGGAATCCATGCCAGGACTCCCATGACCTAAGTCAACTTTTGACTCTTGTTGACTTTTCCAACGCTTCCACATTGCTTGTATCCTCTACTCTTTTTTTTCCACTGAAGGTTTTGCTTGCTCATATTCCATTTTGTTTTTCCAGGGTCCACACCCTGCTTTTCCACTCTCAATGTTCATTACCCAGAAATCCATTCTTTGCTCTTTCAGAGCAGAGCTAAGGTTCATGAATCATGCATGCTCTGGGAGGCAGAATAGACTGGGGATATCCTCTCTTTACTCCCCACGATCTGTGCTACCTTTTTTTCAACCCATCAGGAGGGGATGATCTTATCTAAAAAGACAGATCCAGGCCTAGATGTGAGGGTGGAAGAAAAACAAGAAAGAACAGTCTTCCGTCCTTAAAGCCCCGGGTTTGCCTTTTCTTAGACAATACAAAAGCTAAACTAGAGTCACTTTGGGTTTCTGTCAGGACCTTAAGGGTCAGTTTAGTTTGAGGGATGAAGGTCCTGAGGTAGTTGGCTTTACAGTGGCTATCTAAAGTAGGCCAGCCCTTAGAGCCAAGATCACTGAATTTCCTGATGTTCTGTATTGTGGGACCTTACTAAGCATCTCAAAGCCAATGTCCTCCACCAGAAAGAGCATGGGATAAGGAATGAATGGGGGTTCTGGGGTCCCATGGAACCCAGATATGAACCCCAGCTCTGCACATACCAGTTTTTGGCCCAGTGCTTCCCAAACAGGGCTCTCTGAAGGATATCATGGGTCTCAAATGCTGACTTGTGTGGCTTCAAAGGTTAGTGATGACCTGAGGGAGTATGTTCAACAGCCTCGTCCTCGTACACAGCAAACCAAACAAACACCATCAAGCTCCATGCAGCCAAGCAGGAAAAGCTCAAGAGACCTTATGTCAACCTCCTTTTACCGCACTGTTGATGGGGCCCAAGCAGCATCATTTCTGGGAGGAATGATCCCTTGGAACACTCGCTTGGTGCTGACTCGGGCAAGTTGGAGTAGATGGGTAGGTTTACTAACAGAAGAGCCTCTATCATTCAGCAATTGTGCCGTGCATCCTGGCATTGTCTCAACTTTAGACTGTTGTGTTAACTTTCTGCCGTGACCTACAGTGCCACCAAGGGATTAGTCTTCTGAAGCCAAACTGACTCTACATCCACCACAATGCCTCACTTCAACCTCAGGCTCCCAGGAGAAAAGAGACTAGCTGCAGCTTCTTCCCAGACAACCTTGCATTTCAGAGATGTGGACTAGACAAGAGGCATCCGCAAGGTGAGTCCACTGCCCAACATATCTCTCACTGCATCTCTCTGAAGCTGCAGCCCAGTTGGAGGTATGAACATTAAGAGGAAGGAAAATGCTTGTTGCCATTCAAACCTGCTCCCTTATCGGGTGAACATTGGGGACTTTGTCAGGTGTTTGACTTTACTTCATTCTTCCTTGTCCCCTGCTAGAGCTGATAATCAGCTAGATCTCAAGGACCTCCTACCTCTTTCCCAGCCCACCTTGTACTGAAACCCTCCTTTCCACAAGACTAAGCTCTTCACCTCATCACCTCTTATGATGCCTTTTGTCCCACATACCCCATGGCCTCTCTTGTCTTATATTACACATCCACTCTCACCTCCACCCTACTGCCACTGGCTTAATGCACCCTGCATGTGTCATGCCTACTTGCCTTTGTGAACAATATTTCCCTATTCTGGAATATTCTTTCTCTTGCCCGAATTATGTACCATCCTGTCTACCTAAGGCTTTTAGGATAATGCTATTTTTAAAGTCTTCTATTAATAAAGTACAGTGCGCTTCACTTGCAGTCAGCCATGATTCTATGATTCTTCACAGTCCCCTCTGTGGAAGCCCCAGGCCACACACACTACACAAGGAGCCTAGACTGTAAATGTCAAGCCACCACACCAGTGCTGTCAATGACATGCAGTTGTCTGGCCACACAGTGTGTCTCGGGACCTAGCACAGTTCCCAGAACATTCTAAGTTTGCTTATTGTATGCTTGTGGGAACACATAGGAAGATTTAAGGGACAGCAGGCATAATGCTAATTGAGTGTAAAAAAACGAAGAGAAGACAAGTATCATCAAAAGCATGCTTGATTATAGAGAAAGAGAACTCCAGTGTGGGCTAGGGGAGGATCAAAGTGCTGGGACATATAAGTCATGGCAGAGAAAGTTCTGTAAAGAGAGCTTGGGAAGCCATCTATCCAGAGAAATCCTTGAGCAGAGAAAAGGCAAAACATGTGAGTCACAGCTGGATCTGTGGGAAATCAGAAGGCTGTGAAAAGACTCGAGATAGATTTGTAACCTAGTACCAAAAACACCTGGCAGAGAAAAGGCAAGGGACATGCATGGGGGACTCTGATTCAACTTTCCAGAGCAGAGCATGTGTGGCCATGGTAAGCATCCCACATTCTAATCGCTTTTAAGACTCAGACAAAGCAAACCAAAAGCCACCAACATCATCAAAGGTCCAAGACTCTGTCGTGAGTAATTCATGCTCTCTGCTTCTTTACAAGCTCAGTCTTCAGCCTGAGAGGACTTGATCACTTCCTTGTGTACAAGGAAACCCATCTCCATGAATTGAGTGTCAGAGAAAAGAAAATGGGAGTTAGGAAAAAAAAAAACAAAAAAACTTGGAACGACTCTATTTTACCATATAATCCTATCCTATTGTGACTTGAGAAGCTTGTTGATTGACTTTGTGGGAAAATGGTCATGTAAAATATCATGTAGGATAGAGCAGAAGGCCAATGAGAAACCCCAGAACCTTGGTACTGTGCCCCTCCTCTAGCACAGAAGTGTCTGGAAAACCCTTCTCTACCTTCGCTTCTTTCCATACTCGCTGTGTTGTGCTCTAAGTGTTGCAGCTTGCCCTTTGCCTAAATGTTCATTACAGAGAGCCACCTTCTTTTGAGTAGCAATGAACAGAATCTGTTAGAGCCAGGTATTTGGAGAAGGAGCCCTGTGCCTGACAGAGCACAGAACCAGTTGGCATCGCCGACCACCAGGAACATTCGCCGACCACCCGGAACATTTGTCAGAACAATATTTAAGGAGCTGAACAAATAATGACAGACCTAAATGCCTGCACTGAAAATGGTACAAAAGCCCACAAAGTGCTACATAGGAAAGCCAAGCACTTGCCTGAGACAAGATGTGGTAGAACTTGCAACTTGCTTTGGCCACACTAGACTTCAATAGTACCTTTATCCTCTGCCTTCAAGGCAGAGATGGTCCAAGGGAAGTTCTACTATTAAACAAGGTGCTGTTTTCAGGATGCTCAGAGGCAGCCCCGGTGCTTATCCTGCAGCCAAGAGAAGACATGGCCCTGGAATGATGCAATCACGCTCTCACAGACTTCCAACCTCAGAGCTGTGAAGTGGCCAAGGAAGGCAGAATGTGTAATCCTTCTACTAATCCACCTGCAACCAGCAGATCAAAGGCAAGAGGTGATTTAAAACCACACTCTTATCCCTTGGGCAGGGAGGGACAAACTTGTCTCCGTTACAGGTAGGGAAAAAAGGAGGGTAAGCTTGCATGAGAATTAACTAGTATTTCAACAAAAGGGCAATGAGATGTTTGTCCTCTTACCTCATGGATTGCTGGGGTAAATGTGGAGACAAACATTCATTTTCTTGGTCCCCAGTCAGGTACTTGATGTGAGCAAGTCCCTTGCACCTTTGATTCAAGAGTTTAGATGCCCCAGCTAAAGGTGCCCAGTGCCTTGAGTTTTATGTCTGTGGGTCAGCTTAGACTGGCTCCTGACTCATCTATATGCAGCAGTTCTCAAAGAGCATGGTTTACTTTATAACCGGATCTAACAAGTGTAGGCGTGGCATTAAGTGATTGAGATACACCAAAGGTGTTGGGCTGCCAAGATAATTAAGAGAGACTAGTTTATGGAGCCAGAGCTTGGAATCAGAAGGAAGGCCTTCTAGTGTGACAGTGTCCACATCACATAAGTAAATATATGAGGGCTAGAATGCTCCAAAGTGGGAATTCAGGGTCTTCAAGGAGCCCCTCCAAAGTGTCAGCTGCCTGGTGACTCACTCAGCTAGCCTAGAAGGTCGGGCTAACCTGACCTCCCAATGGTCCTTCTTTGTCACTATAGGTATATAGCAAGGTTGGTCTTTATAGTACAGACTCCTGAAGAGACAGATCGGCAGGGTTGAGACCCCGTCCACCAACTTCTGCTGGAGGCAAACTACCTAGTGTTGCCTGACCTTAGAAGTCTGTGCTGTGAAGTGAGATAACTCAGGAAGTGCATTGGTATAAGTGTATCCCACTCTGTATAGTCACCCAAATATCTGATCCTAAACTCCTTCT
The DNA here is from genome assembly GCA_019843815.1 of Montemys delectorum. Taxonomy (NCBI): domain Eukaryota; kingdom Metazoa; phylum Chordata; class Mammalia; order Rodentia; family Muridae; genus Montemys; species Montemys delectorum. The sequence continues at coordinate 23,519 of JADRCD010232209.1, forward strand.
AAGTTGCCGTTCTAGGTGCCCCTTTAGGTTACAATGTCCTCTCAGAACACTTACTTCACCACTCATCACCATCAGAAGCATGGGGAAGCTGCCATCGTATAAGAGAAACAGTGACCATAGAAGCACGATCTCATTACCTGACAACAAGGAAACACCAGCCTCTACTCGGGAGTGAACCAAGGAAACAAGTTCTGCTTCTCGTCCAAGAAGCATGTCAGCTTGGAGATGCTGTGCCGGCGGCTCTGACACCGTAGCTACTGTATAGCCGTCTCTTCCGTATTGAAACATTCCACCAAGAAGGACAATAGATACTCACAAAGTTCACAAGAGAATTGCAAGATACACAAGGCCCCTCCTCAGAACTTTGCAGATGGAAAATAACTGCTAGTGGACAGGAGACTCTTCAGGGATGTAGTTTTCATCATGTTGATGTCAGTGATGAGCTGTCAATTTTGTTAGACTGAGCTTTTGGGTAATGCAGCTACCTTAGTCACCTACACTTCTATAAGTAAGCTTCATCTACCCTCCTGAAAATAACCCCAATACCCACATTGGTTCATCAAGTTAGACTTGGGTGAAATTGTTTTCTTTTATGCTCACCAGTGTCCTCTCAGGGTTGGACAAACTTTTGTTCATGTATCCCCAGGAAAAGTCATACCGAAACTGCCTTATAGAGCAGAACTGACACCTGATTATATTTACAGCAAAGAGATGACATGGGACCTGATCCAGAAATGCTTGAGTAAAGGGTATCAGGCTTCAAATACTTACAAGGCCAGCTCATGTCGTAGGCAAGGAGGAAGAATGTAGCAGATCCTTGTGGTCTTACATGTTGAGATGTATTTGATAACATGCTCATCTTAAAAGGTGGAACCTGTAAGGGGTGGTAAAGTCATGAGGGCAAAGCCCTCGAGGGTGGTATCCTGACCTTTGTAGAAGGGCTTGGTGGAACGGGTACATTCTCTGCTGCCTCAAGGACAGAGTATCCATCGGCTTCCAGCCTTTCTGCTTTCTACAATGTGAAGACACAATGTTGAAGGAGCTACCTTGAACAGGTAGAATAGACACTCATAAGACCTAGAATCTGCCATTGGGCCATCTTGGGCTTTCCGGCTTTAGAACTGTAGAAATAGGTGCCTGTTCTTTGGAATTACTCAGACTCTTGTGTTTTGTTATAGAAATCCAAGCAGACTGAGACATAGCTCTAAGTAAAACTACTTTCATCCACATTCTCTGTGTTAAGGTCAATATGAAACATTTCCAAGGGAGCATCATATGGCACAGAGCAAAACAAGGGCAGAGACTCAAAGCTCTCCCTAAGTGTAAACTTTACTTCAATAGGAGCTTTCCTGTGAGCACTCTAATCCCCAGCTATATGCCCCTGCCCCTGGGTCCATCCCTTCTCCCTGCTCCATCCCTCAGAGGGTAGCTCTCTTCTTAATTCTTAGATCTCCTCAACCCCAACCAATGAAATATTTCCAAAGTCCAGGCTGACCCCAACCCAACGCCAAGTCTGACCTCCTCAAGTTTGGATATAGAGCTCCTGTGGGCAACCCTTAAAGACCTCCAAATGCAAGTAGAGCCATGTTCATGCCCTTGACACAGTATAGCAGGATGCTAACGAGAAAACTTTCATGGCCATGTGGCTCTTCTTCAGTCTCTACAGTGGTCCAGGATACTTTCACCAACCCACGTTCCCTACTTCTTCCTTCAGTCTTGGGTTACTTCTGGCTTTCTCCCACTTTTCTCTCATGTAGGCATATCCCCTCATAAATCTCCCTCGCTCCATTAATCTCATCTTATGGTCTGTTTCTTGGAGGATTTGGAAAGGTATACATGACTGTTCAGACAAGACAGGGATCGTCACAGAGCTTGAAAAGAGACCCACTGGGGTCCTACAGAATATCTCAGAGAAGGAGATCTCACAAACTACTATCCCAAGCAGTACTCTCATGAGCCCACACTCTGCCTGCCTGCCCCTGTGAATTGTGGGTCTGCCTTTTCATCCTCCCAGACACCCAGCAGATGACTGTGGCAAGGCAAACATGTATACAAACACATAGAGCTCAAAGATAAACAGTGCTTCTCAGACATGAAGAATAAGCCCCAAATGAGGGAAATAAATGTTTTCTTAACTGCCTCATTTCTTTGCGAGGCAGGTGCCTCTTGCACAACAGCACCAGATTGCCTCGTTAATATGCTGACCAGGTACTGACCTTAACTTTGTCCACCGCCCTCTTGTTCCCTACATTCAAAACTGGGCCCCTTTGCACCTGCAGGGAATGACAAAGAAGCCCGTTGCCAAGCAACAGAGGAGGGCCAGGCTGATGCATTCTCCCAATTCCGCAAATCTTGTTCTAATGAGTAAGTGAAGCCAAGTGACCTGATAGACTGCCCTGATAGTGCCCTGATAGACCGTGCTGTTCATCCTTTCTCCCACTGATTCTCTGCTCCAGCTCCAGCCCCAAACCTGCCAATTTACCTCTTTCTGTAGCTAGGGAAAAGCTTTGGATTCTATTCCACAGCACTGGAGCTCAGTGAGGAGGGTGGCACCCAGTTTCCTGTCCTAGGCATCTAACTGTGCTGGCTTTGCTGACATCAAGGGAACTCTCATGCATCATCTCACTCCGGTACTGAAATACGATCAAAGTTAGTAACTTTAGAACATTTTAAAAATATTGTCCCATGGCCAGTAAATATCCCAACAGAAGTTGTTTGGTACCTATGTGACTTAGGAAAAGACAGAAAGTCTCTTTCTACAACAAAGGGAGCAGTGGCAGGTTTCCAGGGGTAAGATCTTTGGAGGTGGGAACAGGCAGGAAAAGCAGAGAGGACTTTGCAAACTAGAGCCAAATGCTGGGCTGGAGGAATAGGAGGGGCATGGAAGACAGCCAAGGCACAGCTGCCAATCCCAGCAAGGTTGTCAAGGTGACTTCCACCTGGTCAAAAAGAGGAAGGGAGAGGCTCACCAGACTGTTCAAGGACTCTGCACACAGCACCACAGTTCATCGTTCAGGGACCCTTGACTTTTACTGATACATAAACAGAGAGAAGATAATTGCTTTGAGATATATTCAATTTGTGAATAAACTGAGCTTAAATTGCCAACCAGTGGTGGAAAAGCATCCCCAAGGGCTGATTCGTGGAGGGAATTATCTATGGAGAAGACAAAGTGTCCCCCAGTGGGGGGATGGAGTTTTGAGTCTTTGTTCCTCCTCTGATCTAATTCATTAACGATCGCTTGTAACTGTAGACCTTATGGATTCATAAATATTCTATGCAGAATTCATCCTTTGGGTAATCAGGGAAGAAATTTGAAAGAATCTTAAGATGAAAATATAATAGATTAAATGAATGTCACTGTTTTAAAGACAAATGGAGTAAGGAATCCCAAAGGTAGAAAGTTTTAAGGAGTCAGAAAAGAGAAAACAGTAATCAAGAGATTTTACAAGGTTTGAGAAGCTGGAAAACAACTGAAGAGAACACAACTGGAAATGCTAAGCTTGGGGCCTCTGGACAATGAGTCCTTATGGAACCCAAACCAGAGAGGAAGAGGCAGATGCCTCTGAACAGAGCTGGTATTTGGGGCTCAAAACAGGACTACTGGTTATAAAAGTCCTTTTAGGGCTGGGAATGGTAGTACACACTTTTAATCCCAGTACTCAGAAAGTAGAGGGAGATCTCTATGAGTTCAAGGTCAGACTGATCTACATAACAAGTTCCAAGAAGGCCACAGCTAATTTAGAGAGACAGGTCTTAAAAAGAAAAGAAAAGGCCTTTAGAAATAGGTTGCTCAGCCTGGGATTTAACATTTACTCTAGAGAAAGGGAGAAAGGGTGTGAACTTGGCTTCTTCAGTTACAGCTTAGAGTGGGTACAAGGCACAGTGTAGACGTGATGCTCTGTGCAAATCTGAACTGCCTAATAAGAAGCTCACACCTCCTTCTACTCTGAGCTCAAGTGCTGGATCCTGCCCATTAGGAGTCCTCAAAAGGAAGCTGTGGGCTCAGAGGAAAGATGTCTCTATTGTTGGCAACTTGTGGTCTCTCCACCTGGCAGAGTCAAGTGCAACCCCTTCCTCACTACCTCAGTAAGCGCCACTCTCTTCAGTGCCAGGCAGCCAAGGTCATCACACGTCTGAGGAAAGGCTCTCACATGAAAGAGACTCTGACAAAACCCAGAAGAAAGCAGGCAAAGCAAAAGGCAAAATAAATTGAGATGTTATTATAGATTAGAACAAGTACAGGAAATGAGGGTGGGGAGGATGCACCTGGAAATATAAATTCTTCAGCAGGAAGAAGATAGGAAACATAGCAAAGAAAGCTCAGAAGAGAAAAGACACCAAAAGAATAGGTTGATGCCGGAGCTTCAGCATCTGAATGATGACAAAATGTGGTACTGTGTATGGCTACCTGTGGATACACGATAAATCCCATCACAGCTTCTGCTTCAAGACTCTGGTCCCAGGGGCTGTTCTCAACCATTGTCTGAGCAGGGGCATTGAGATAGACCAGCTCTTGGAAGGGCTGAGACTCAAGCAAGGTAATTTGGGTCAAAGATGGCAGACCATAGCTAGTATCCTCTTCAACTTTTCTTTCCTCGCTCCTTCACAAAGGATGTCAAGCTGTTCGCTCCATCCTTTGGGCTTTCTCAATTCCTCCCCATATTCTCTTAGAGGCATAGCCCTTAACAAAATCTTTCTGTTATTCATTTTTGTTGGTTTAGTTTATTTGGTTTTTTTAGAATCTCACTATGATGACTTGGTTGGTCTAGAACATGCAAGTAGTCTTGACTCATAGAGACTTACCTGCCTCTCTCTTTCAAATGTTTAGATTAAAGTTAGGTATATGCATAACATCCACTTCACAGAGAACCCAGACCTAGAAGTTCTGGAAGGAATTGAGAAACAAATCGGAGAAAATATAAAACTGTCAGAATGTTTTAGTTACTTTTCTATTACTATGGTAAAACACCATGACCAAGGAAACTTGCAAAATCAAAGCATTTACTTGGGGATTACAGTTCCAGAGGTTAGAGTCCATGCCCATCATAACAGGAAGAGTGGTAATAGGTAGAGATGCATGGTGTTGGAGCAGTAGCTGCTTGATCCACAAATACAAGGCAGAGAGAACCAACTAGGAACTGTGTGCTTTTGAAACCTCAAAGCTGGTCTCCTAATCCTTCCCAAAAAAAATTCCATCAACTGGGGACCAAGCATTCAAGTACGCGAGCCTATGAAGGTCATTCTCACTCAAAACACAACACAGAGTTAAAGTCTATGACTTTTAAATTGAAATCAGAACCAAATACTTTTAATGCTTATATCAAGGTAATTTTATGAAAATATTTTCACTTTCTACTTTATTGAAAAGTATTTTCAGACAATATATTCTGAGTATAGGTTCCCCTCGCCCACTTCCTCCCAGGTCATCTCCTCCTTCCCACCCAGCCAACTCTATGCCTTTTCCGTTCTCTCTTTTTTTTTTTTTTTTTTATAAAACAAACAGGCAAACAAACAAACAAAATCCAAACTAACCATAATTATAAAAAAAGGAAAAACGCAACACACACACACACATACACACACAATCAGAAGCCATAATATGCAAGCAAAAGACCAGTAAGAAAAAAAATTGAACCCTGCCTCTTGCTGATAGTGATGGCAGCATTGAGTGTAATAGCTGGATCAGCCCTGGAGAACTATGATGGTTTGGAAAAGGGAGAGCTGGCAGGCTGACCAGCTTAGCTACCACTCAGGCACAGATCCAGGGCTCTGAATTGTTCCAGCCCAAAATCTATAACATCAGTGAAAAGCTGGGACATGTGAAAGGGCCAGTCTTACTGTTCCAAAGCTGCAAGATCTCCATGACACAGGGCAACAAGTGGTTAACCTGGAGGAGTCCCGATGAGGACCCAATATTGATGGTGTCACAAAACCGAGAGATCTCAAACCAGACCAATGACTCACTGCAATGAACATTTGCAAGTAGAGATGTTTGGATAAAGCGATATAGTGTGGGACACACTGAGACATCTACAGTTTTCATGATGAAATGTTCTCTATGGTTATATTGTTGTTACTGTTGTTATCTATATGTTTGCTCGTGTGTTTGACTGTGGAAGGGCTGCAAGCGTGAAGGGTTGCCACGCACACTCGTCTACGCCAGTCACGTCTGCAGTATCGGGCTTAAAAACCTGATCAAGGGCAAGAGGCAATAAGGACCCAAAGGGGTACCCGTGCCTCCTGGCTATTCAAGGTAGCCGCTGGCATCTCCTAACTCAGACATGTTCCAGATCAGTCTTTCCAATTGTCAACACACCCTCATATTTAGGCATAAAGGTACCCCAAGAAATGATTCATTTATGGCTAAGGTTGGGCATTGTTTCCTGGCCAGCACGATGTTTCCAATATATCCTAATTCAATTCCAAGCTATCCTTAGCTTGGAATTTCTCTCATGGAATCTGCCTGTCAGACAGGTTCTGCCCTTAAAATTATCAACAGAGGTCAAGTTCATTCCTCATTCCTTAGGGCAGTCTCACAATAGCCAGAACTGTTTTACATACTAGAAACTCAAAGACATTAGCTAGAACGGTTAAGTCAGAACTTCCAGGTGCATGCCTCCAGCCAGGGAGACCCAGAGAATTAACAGGAAATGCCAGATCGGACTATCCAAGTCTTACCTCCAGCAGAATCAGGGAATTAGTATAGGAATACCAAAATAGCCTCAGCGAGGAGGGCACCATTGCTCTCTTCTGCCTGCTTCACACCTGGCTACATGATCCTACCTACCGACCTTGTGTAGCAGTCACTTGCCTACGTGACTTCAGTCCTGCTTTCTGATCCTTTTGACCCCTGTCCATCTACGTGACTCTTGTCATTTGCCCTGTTTCCTGTATACCATATAAGTCTGCTTTTCACTTTGTGCTCTCTCTTGGACTTGGGCACTCTCTTGGACTTGGGCACTCTCTTGGATTCTCTCTTGGACTCACTCTTGGATTCACTCTTGGACTCATACTAGAACTTAGATGAACTAGGACTTAGATTTATGCCACCCGCAGTCCCCCAGGCCCAAGCACTTTGGGCCTGGGGGATGCAGTGCCTATCCAGAGGAGATGGCTGCTGCTTTAGACTCAGTGTGTTTCAGGTGGCCTCAGATATACCTTAATTACTAGGCTGCCAGATTTATCATTTCTCCTTTACAATGACTGTAAAAGTCTGATGCCATTTTTAAGAAATACATTCAGATCCTGTACTTCATGTGTCGTCTCTGTCATCATTTCTTTGCCTACGCCTCGTCGACCTGACTAGGACCCCATTTCTTCCGTGGGTTGAGGGAGGCCCAGATCAGCCGGCCTGCGGCAAAGGGTGAATAATATAAGGGGATGGGGAGATGAGCAGGACTGGGGTGCATGATGTGAGACTCACAAAGAATCAATAAAAAGATTTTTAATGCCCAAACGAAGAAATGTGGGGGAAAGGTCTACTAAAATACCAATGAGTTAATTTTGTGTTGGCCATCTACTGCTGGGAATGGGGACTACACTGAAGTCTGATTAATATATCCAGTGAGACTCTGCTGGAGAAAATTGGTTTTTTCATTTGCAAGCATCTCCCTCCTCTTCCACATAGCTCCCTGAGCCATGAGGGGAAGAGTTTGACAATGACACCCCATTTAGGGCTGAACATTCTAAATTCTTTCTCTTTCTGAACATTGTTCAGTTGTGAGATTCTGTGTTAGCTTCCATCTACTGCCAGAGGGGGCTTCTCTGATGATGGATGAGGGAGGCACTGACATATGGGTATAGCCAAATGTAGTTAGGAATCATTAGATTGCTGTGTTTCGTTTCCAAAATAATAGTATTCGGTTTTCCCCATGCCTGTGACCCAGTCTCAGGTTCATGGCCACTTGAGCAGTGTCAGACGTGGGTTCCATCTCATCAAGTGGCTCTTAAATCCAGTCAGAGAGTGGTTGGCTATTCCCACTACATTTTACCACTATTGCACCAGCATACCATGTAGTCAGGTCTCCATTGTAGATCTCAAGATTTGTAACTGGGTGTGGTGATTGCATTTTCCCCCTGGTATTGTGCTGGCTAGTCTTATACCAACTTGACACAAGCTAGAGTTATCTGCAGAAAGGGAACCTCAATGGAGAAAATGCCTCCATAAGATCCAGCTGTAAGACGTTTTCTTAATTTGTGACTGATGAAGTGGGGAGCCCATGGTGGGAGGTTCTATCCCTGAACCTGAGTTCCATAAGAAAGCAGGCTGAGCAAAGCCATTAGAGCAAGCAAGTCAGCAGCATCCTTCCATGGCTTCTGCATCAGTTTCTGACTCCAGGCTCCTGCCCTGTGTGAGTTCTTGTCCTGACTCCCTTCATTGATGAACAGTACTGTGGAAGTGTAAACCAAACAGTTTCCCACCTAAGTGGCTTTGGTCATGATGGTTCATCACAGTGGTAGTAACCCTAACTAAGGCAGATATGATACAGGGTAATTTCCAGTGCCATGAACACAGGTAATTAGCAGTGAAGCTTCTACTTCACAAGCTCAATTTATTAAACCATTTTAAAAACATTAAAAAAAAAACAAAATATACACTCTGAATATGGTCAGGAGAGATCATCAGAATCCCCAGTAGTCACATGGGACAGAAGTACACAAAAAACAGTGGAGCAGGTCTATATCAAAACTGTGAGTAGAGAGCAGTTATACACATACTCTGATACTGCAACTGAATTGCAGGTGGACTGAAGATAATTGCAGATGATCATTCCCTCTGAGATGACTAGAGGATATATCAACCAAAGAGATAGAAGACACTCAGAAAGTGGGATAGAAGTGAACTCAGACTCAAGGACCCAGCACAGGCTAGAAGCCAGGAGCCTTGCCTGGGTGAAGAGCCACCTCAGAGGACATATGCCTGTCAGACTCTGAGTATAGCCTGTGCATAAATGTGGCTGTCTCTCAGAAAGGTGGAGCATTTGGAATTGTCAGTAATGATGTTAAAAGGCGTTTTATGGTTCTGATGATTTCCCAGATGTGTTAACGATAGATATATAGAGAACTAGGTGAGTAAAAAATAAGAAAATTATTGTTGCTATTAAATGCAATTAACTACAAATAAAAGAAAACAAATGTATTTTGCACCAACACAGACAAAGAAGGTACATTAATGAAGAAACAAGAATGGAAAACTAGATAAAAGGATAGAGAAAGAACATTGGGAATAATATTTAATGAGTTGTAATAATTCAAAACAACTATCGATCTACTAAAAATATGATATAACTATGAAGAAGACAAAGAAACTGAATCTGCAGTGAGACACTGAGATCCTTTCAAACAAATTATATTTATATATGTATATATAAATATATATATGATTTTTGCCCTTTTTATTTATTCTTAACATATATATACACACATATGTGTATATATATACAAGTATACACACAAATACACACACACATATATACACACACATATATATATGTATATATATATATACATACATACTCTTTTTTGTGGTTCTGTGATTGAACTCAGGGGCCATGTGGTTACCAGACAAGAACTCCTGTGGTTGAGCTCGATCCTCAGCCCATACAGCCCATTTTGACATTGAAGAGTTTCTAGTGAAATTCCACATGCTGGAGCAAGTACAGAGGCAGTGGGCTCCGTGCCTTTCAGATGGAGCCTCTGACCTCCCCTGAATCACAGTTCCCAGAGCCCTGGAAATTGCTGCCACTCTTCCTGCCTGTGAAAATGGTGCTATAGCTAACTCTGGGTGACTTGGGGTCTTTTCATGTAGCATGTGCTGTTAGTGGAAGGAAGGTGGCTAGAGCAGGAGAGCCAAAGAATGCCTAGGGTGCACTGGTGAGATATATGGATACACGGCTGTATATTTCAATCTCCCCATCTTAAAAAGCTAGTTTACAAGTTAAAATACTTTTATCTTGCTGCACATCTACAGTCTATGAGTCCAATCTCACTTAAACCCTGACCCCAGCAATCTGTAGGTAAGTGTTAATTCTTGGATTTAAGAAGGGTGGCAATAAGATCCCACCACTGGAAAAACTCATGACCCACAAGTCTCTCAGCTTCTGTAGAAACAGGACAGAGGAGCTTCACTGAATTTTTACCTCTTCAAAAATACTTGTTCCTTCATCAATAGGAGGAAAGGACCTCGGCCTTGTGAAGGTTCTGTGCCCCAGTGTAGGGGAATGCCAGGGCCAATAAGTGGGAAAGGGTGGGGTGGCGGGCATGGGGAGGGGGGAGGCAAAAGAAGTTTGTTCTTGTTGTTTTTGTTTGTTTGTTTGTTTGTTTTTTGGAGGGGAAACTGGGAAAGGGAAAATTTACATGTAAATAAAGAAAATATCTAAAAAAAAAAAAAAAAAAAAAGAAAATACTTGTTCTTGACAATTTCCTTGACATGATATATATATGTATATATGTGTATATATATATATATCATGTGCCTTCTGATTACTGTATTCGCCACCTTCTCTAATCTCTCTCTCTCTCCCCTACTTACCGCCCCCCCACCTAGGATTCCCTTTTAAACACCATTGCCTTTCCCTTCTTCTTCCTCTTCATCATCGTCTTCTTCTTCCTCTTCTTCTTCTTCTTCTTCTTCTTCTTCTTCTTC
>JADRCD010232211.1:0-10586 GCA_019843815.1 Montemys delectorum
AAAAAAAAAAAAAAAAGCCCTCTAGCTCTGGTGATCAGGTTTCTCTTGAGCCTTGGGAAATTCTATCCCAAGAAGGTAAGCAGTGGTCCCTTCAGAGACATTCAGAAAGGATTGTCTGTCTCAGAGGGCAAGGGGGAGCATGGGAGTTCAGATCCTGGAAAGGTTGCAAGAGAGAAGGGAGTTCAGCTGGAGTAAGGGCTGCAGTGAGAACTAGCTTTGCCCTGACTCCCACGCCTCCAGCCAGCCCTGCAACCCTCAGCAAGCCTGAGTTCCGTGGCCCCAGGGGTGCTGAGACAGCCCTGTAGGCTTCACAGGGTCAAGGCCATGGCATTCTCTAGGGGGACCCAGGCTGCCTGCAGGAGCTCCCAAGTTCACATGTAAAGCAGTTGGAGGACCTCAGGCTGGGAGGCAAGCGATCTGCTCTCACCCCCTGCCTGGATGCAGATTCCCTGCGTGGCCACAGTCAAACTGCTCTCTCTGCCTAGTCACTGGCACAAGTTCTGAGTCTAAAGCTGTTTCTGTGGCGCCCATAGGAAGGGCATCCCAGTCAGGCACATACCACCACAACCTATACCCTTGACTTCCCTGGGCTGTGAGTTCTGGGAGGGAAGGGCAGATGCCCTCTGCCTGGCACGTCTGTGTGAGCAGTCTTCCTTAGAAAGCCTGGACCAGAGTCCTTCATATAGGTTTGCAGCAAGCAGTATGGAGCCAGGTCTTGTACCAAGGCAGGATTCTACACAGGGAAAGGCCACGGGCAAAACAAAAGATCCTCAGAAAGAGATGGCCAGGAGATCTTGGGTTCAAGGAATTTAGAAAAGAAGTTTTAGGGAGTTATGGGAGAAATCAGAGTTCCAGTCTTCTTTACACTTACTTTTATTTGATTTTATTTCTAAGCATTTTCTTTCCTTTTTTTTTTTCATGTCACAAAAATGTCATTTTTTTCCTTATGATAATGATTTATTTGCCATTTATGATGTATAAGACATGGTGCAAGTTAATTAACCATCACCACAGCCAGTAGGTGAGATCCCACCTGGAGTCTTGTCTACAGAGCACATATAACTGGCCCATGTCTCCGGATGGTACAGTCTCGTTTCTCTAATGCCTGCCCTGACACAGGCGATACTGAACACACTAAACAGAGACTTCCATCTTTATGGAACACATATTCCAAGCAGCGAAACAATGAAAAGCTAAGTAAGGGAGCTAGGTTGCATTTTTCAACAGGAGGGGACACACAGAAAACTACAGAGAGAGGAAGTGGCATGATTCCAGGCGGAAGGAGCCATCTGCTCAGGAGGGCCCACTGAGGCGAAGGAGTAACCCATGCAGACCTCCGAGAAAATAGCTGGTGCAAGGACCCTGGATGAGGAACAGTAAATAGACCTGTATGGTGGAGCAAAGTTAATGAAGTAAAAGCAAGTCAAGGCACACAGGCCTTCCGAGTACTCAGTGTTTTGCTCTGAGTGAAGTAAGAAGCCCCAGGAAACCTTGGCAAAGCATATAGGTTGAGTGGTATAAGCAATAGGAGGGGCAGGCTATGGATTGGGAAGTTGACTAGCTTACTTAGTGACTCCACCCTTCACGTGGACCCTATTGAGGAAAAAGAGGCCAAGAGTTCAGGACCCATTAGCCCGGAAAGTGAACCCTGAACCAGAGACTTGGGCCAGTAGGAGAAGGAGGCAGGCCTAAGGAGCAGTTAATGCTGGAGCCTGAGCCACTCTGAGGAAGTATGGGTTCCCATCAGCACCCAAAAATATAGTGTCCATCTGCCTGTAGCTGCTTGCTGTGGATTGTGGGCAAAAGAAGTGACTAGCAAAGTCCTAGGGGTGGGTAAGTCTGGGCCCATGGATTGCTCAGCAGAACCCAGGCAGGCACCCCTTCAGCCTGTCCTACTTACCACAAAGCTCCAGATCACCAGAAGAAACCATTGCTTCTATCCAGCCCAACAGAATCCCTCGGTGCTTCCAAAAAGGTGTCCCGAGGGAACTTGGCAGGAGCCATATATAGTTCAGGAAAAAGAGGGAGATGACCAATGAGGTGAGGTGAGAGAGAGCAGGTCCATACCTGTTTTGTACTCAAGGTATCCAGAGCTCAGAGACACAGAACAGACAGAGCTGGTGACCCAAAGCTGAGCTCAGAAGCTAAGATAGAGCAAGCAGATTAAGTTCTCCTAATCTCAATTTCTCATCTATGAAGTGAGCCGAATGTCTCCAAACTTCATGAAGCTTAAAAAGTGAAACAAGGGGTCCTAGAGATAGCTTGGCGGCTAACAGCACTTTCTACTCTTGCAAGGGAGCCAGGTTTCGTTCCCAGCACCCACATGGCAGCTCACCACCATCGGAAATATACATGTGTAGCCTTGCGTCTTCTCCTAGACTGCCTTCCCCGAGTCTTCAAAGAAGCATCGTGGGACCAAGCAAGCAGAGCCAGGTAGCATGCGTCCGTCTCGAGACCTCGACTTACGGTGTTGCTTCAGGACCTCTGAAAAGGGAGCTTTCTTTCTGCTGAGCATCTTCGATGATATAGGATATCAGATAGGATGAGTCTCTACATTGACATATTCAGACATATTCAGAGTAGATTGTATACTTTGCCGCCAGCCTGCTGATAGAAGGGTCACATGCCATTTCCACTCAGCTGTGCCCAAATCATGGAGCTAGCCGCCTCTCTCCTCACCTGTGATGTGGAGCTGGTGATAACTGTTCGGCAGGCTCTTTAAAGGGTATGCAAGCACACACTTGAGTCCTAAAACAGCGCCTGGCACTTGGATCGTTTTTCACTGCTCAGTCAGATGCAGCCACTCCTCGGCTGGAGGCCAGAAGAATATGTGCCAGCAAATGCCATATGGGGCCTTGGGCTAGCACTTTTTCTCTCTGTAGCCTCCACACTAATGATCTAGGTTCTCCTGGGATCATGTGGGTAAGAGCAAGGTGGACCTACGTTCTAACTATCTATCCTGCCCTAGAGCCCCTTGCAGACCCCGCCCACTGTCCATGAACAATACCCTCACTGGCTTGGGAGAACATTCACTCACAGGATCACGGAGAGGTCTTTGCAGAGACACAAGATGCCAGTCATGTCTGGAAAGTCTTGCCCCGGGTTCCCTAGGTGAACATGGAGAGCCCTGAGCCTATCAGGTCCAAAGGAGCAAAGCCTGGGAGCAGGGCTGAATAGACTGACGTTTGTTTCACTGAGCTCCCTGGAGAGCTGAGTGAGCTCCTGTAGAGTCATGCTCCAGATCTTGGAGAATGATAAAGCCAGGAGCTTTTGGGTTTCTTCTTGGTGCCTTTGCCAGCATTAAAGGCCAGAGAAATCCTTGGGGACTCCCACGGCTCAGCCACACAAGGGTCCAGAGAGCTTGCCTTCTCCCTGTCCAGGTACCATCCTGCTGTGAGGCAACCCCGTCCTTCGAGAGCTGCAATGACCAGCCTTGCGGCTCAGCCTCAGGCTCAGTCTCTCCTCTCAGGAGCAAAGCAGACCGTTTCCTACCATCTAGGTAGTAGAAGGGGAGCCAAGCTGTGAAGAGGAAAAATAAAAGGCAGCCCGCAAGCAGGCAACATGGCCTCTGGCACTGGCACCCCGTGGGACCAGCAAAAGCGGGGCTTTCTCCCTTCCATGCCTCTCAGCCAGGCTTTGTCCACCCCAGAAGTCCCAACTCCCAGCAGAGACTGCCCCCACCCCTTCTTCCGGGAGCCTGCTCTGTAAGCAGGTCTTGTGGTAGCAGCCTCAGCCTTAATTTTAGTTCTGGGCTGGGTAATTTCCCATGATTACAGGCCCTGTCAGTATAGCAAGCACTCCAGCTGCTAGCAAGCCAGCAGGCCTCATCAGGGCAGGGCCAGGCACATGCTCACACACGTGCCTCACCCTCAGGGACACATGCTGCCGCTCATGTGTGTGCACTCACAAACATTTGCACACGCTCGCATGCACACCCCTACATGCTCACACTGGTGCATGCACACTCACATACACATGCACACTAAAATGCACATTCACCTTATTCAGGACCAGGACCCCACGGGTCCTCAGCCAAGCTGTGTCTACACAGCCTGCACCATGTTCATCCTACCAGAGAGAGCTCTCTGGGCCATGCACATATATAGATAGCATCCCCTCCCCTTACCCCCAGAGCAAATGATGAGTTTGACAACAAGGACAGGGATAGCAGAGATAAAGGGGTGCTGTGGGACAAGGGCCCTTCTTATGGACCTTCCCTTTCCTGACAGAATCTTTCTCTTCTTTCTCCCCTGGGCTTTCCAGGCTAGCACTTGAAAGCACTACCCTCTCCCCTTCCCCCATAAGCACTCTGTGTGCTCATGCCTGTGTGTCATTGGACATTGTCAGTGCTTCCTTGGCTCAATGGTGTCCTAGAAAGAGCATGTGCTGGAAGATCCCAGGGTGGCAGTGTTAGAGTTGGGGAGGCTTTAGAAGTGGAGCCACATGGCATGTAATTAAGTCAGAACTACTCTTGGAAGGAACTTGTGCTGATATTTGGGGAATAAGTTGACTCTTAAAAGAATGGGGGGTGCTACAAAGCTATTCCCGATGTACAGACTCCCCTTTCTGTCTTGCCCTGTGATATCTACACACACATACACACACACATACACACACACACACACACACACACACACACACACACACCCTTCCACATGCACTTCCAGTGTGATACATCTACCACATATTGAGGAACTTAGAGGCCCTCACCAAATCTGAGATATCCTGATGCTTTTGGGTACCTAGAACTGTTAGCTAATCACATGCCTGGCTTTTCCAAATTACTCAACTTCAAGTATTTTGTCATAGCAACACAAAACAGTTTTTAAGACAGACATCTGCTATGGATCATGACTATGACCCTCTCCATCTGTGGATATGGCCATAAGTGAAGCAGAGGAAAGGCTGCCCATATACATGGAATGCTTCAATAATATATAGCCAATCCTCACTGAATAGGTGAATTCCGGTCTGTCTGTCTAGTTCCAAAGCTGACTCTTTCTACACATTCACAGACACTCTGAGCCATTTGAGTAGCTTGACACATAGTGCCCAGCCAAACGAGAGGACAGTCGGCTTTTTTGTTATAGGTCTCCTACTTTTAAAAAAGATATGTCATGTCAGGGAGGTGACAAGGTCTATTTTGTCCCTAATACATGGGCTGTGAAGGACAAGAGGGTCTCCATGGAGCCTGATGCAACATGAGATGGCTTATACATAGAAAACTCTGACAAGAGGGTGTGTTAGGACGTCCTGGTTAGAATGATTTGAATGATCCTGATTGGTTGGCTGGATGACCCTTCATGGGACATCTTACAGGACAATCACAGACGCAAATTTGAGCTTTCAGGGAACTACTTGGTGGTGTGCCCTATGGGATGTCTGTCTGCTGAGCTTTCCTGGGCCCCTCACAGCATCTTTGCTCTCCATACCTTCCTCATGGAGTTTCCTGTATTCCAGCACCACAGAGCCTAGCTTTGAGCCACTTCATAAGCAGACAGTTGATCATGGAGAGACACACAAAATTTTGCCTCTGCCTCCTTGCCAGCCCCCCTTCCCAGGCTTTCTCCTCTCAAGCCATCCCCACAGCTGCATTGACAGCTCGGCCACCCATCTCACATGCCTTTGTTCTCCTGTGTCCTCCAGACAGGGCTAGGTCTTATCCCTGACTGTGGCATCCCTCAGCACAGCCTGCTTGAGGGTGGCCAAACACAGATGGTTAGGAGTCCAGGCTCCTCATTCCTATAGGCTTGAGTAGGGGGCTTCCAAGGTGGCATGGGCAATAGGCAGAGCTGTGGGCTTGGCCCATCTGTTCTGTGCTGAGCCCTTGATGTGGAAAAGCTGGCTTCCGAGGCTACCACGCAGCAAGGCCGCTGGCTGAGTGGCTGAAGGCCTTCAGTGAGGAGCTGGGGGACGTGAGAAACCCTCATACTCCACCCAGACTGTTCCTGTCTGCTTAACTCACATCATGATATCCAAGGCCACTGGATGTCTGGGAGGGCCTCTGTGAAGGCCATCTGTCCAGCAAGAGCCCAGAGCTACCCATACCAGAGCCACGCCCAGCAGAGCTGTGGACCATGCCGGTGCCATGGCGATGCCATCTCGGCCAGCCTTTCCCAGCCCGGTAACCATGGGAATGTACTCAGGGCTGCGGCTGCTTATGCAATGCCTCTGAGGGAGGGAGGCTCACAGACCCACCTACTTGCTACAGGGAAGCCAGAGCCCCAAAAGAGTCTGTGAACACATATGTCACCTACCTGCTACTCCCCACTGAGGGGCAGGCAGAGCGCCACACATTCTCATCATGTAACAACGCCCTACCTGGTTTAGAATGATCCCGAGGGGAAAAGAAGGCAGGAAGGAGAAAGTGGGGGGCAGAGGAAAAATTCTAACTAGGAAGATGTTGGCTGTCTGCAGGCAGAAAGGCTCCAGCCACCTCTGACGGCCAACAGGATCCAGATGTTTGTATCATAGAGGCAGCACAGCTGCTGTATGTGCTATTCTGGTTTCATTGCCCTGAATCTGGGAGCTGGAGCCTCCTAGAGGGAAGAATGAAGAGCTGAGATGAGCATAAGTTTGAGAACCAGTCAGAAAGAGCACTGTCCACAGGAAGGGGATCATACACATGTGTGAGCCAACCAGAGTGGACTGAAAACATAAATCCAACCCTGCTGCTTCTTGTTATGTCCCAGCACCGCAGTCAGCTGTTAAGGCCTCCAGGGATGGGGCCTCTGGTAGCCTCTGAAGCCACGGGCTAAAGCCATCCCAGGTAGCATGAAGGAGTCCAAGACACAGGCTTCATGCAGCAATTGCAGCTCCCCCAGGTCCTCTCCATTCTGCCCCTGTCTCTCTTTGCTATCGCTCCCATGTTGAGTCCCACCTCTTGAGATTCCTGTACTTCTGCAGGTGCCCCAGAGTTCAGGAGACTGGCCCAAGTTCTCCTAGTCCCTCAAGCCCCAACCTTCACCTTGGCTGACAGCAGTGTCCAGGCAAATGGTCAGCACCCTAGTAGTCTCCTCTCTCCTTGTCTCTAGAAATCCCCTCAACTCCCCGCAGTGTCGTCTTTCACTTTATCAGGACCCCAGGACCCAGCTACATGCACAGAACCTCCTCTCCTCCCAGGGTTCCTCCTCAGCTTGCTACTCCACCCTGACAGTACACCTCCCAGGTCCATGTGCCATTCGATCAGCACCCTTCCCCTCAGCTCCATGCTCACTGCATAAGCTCTCTTGCAAATGTATGTCCTGTCTCCAAGAAAGCCTAATCCTGCCCTCTCTAGTTGAGGTACCCAGACTATTAATACTGACTGGTGGTCAGTCACCAATGTGCCCTGCCCTCCTATTTTGTACCCTCCAGTTACTGTACTTTCCCATCTCTATATGCTCCTATCACCCAAACTCCAGCCAACCATGAGCCTAGCCATCATGGTGAATTCAGAGCCAGTAGTCCACTTCCCTCTACCCATTCTCATGCCAAGCCCCATGAGTCTCTGCTTCTTACCTTTAGGCAAATACCCTCTTCCCAGATGTGCTCCCACCTGGGTTCTTAGTCCTCCTCAGTCCCCCTCAACCTTCCTTTGCTTGCACCACACCCTCCAACACCAGTGGTTCTATCTCCATCTGAATGGCACTCGTACCCTATTCTCTCAGAACCAAGTACAGCCACACCTGCTTGCACCCACTTGAACCTAGAATTACCTCCTGTTACCTGCAGTGTCCTCTCCTGTTCCAGGCACACTTCAGTCTGGAGCTGCTGCACACACTGCCCCCACTTTCCCACGGCCCATTCACTTCTCAGTACCCTTCTGTCTGGCTCCCACGTCTGCCAATCCCCTGCCAAATCTGCTCTCACTGTGCGCGGTGCTGCCAAATCCTGGATGCTCCTCCAGCCTCCTCTTGAAAGGCTGCTCAGCAGTGCTCAGACCCTTCGCCAGAAACTCCTTGCCATACTCTTTGTTTGGCCCCACGATTCCACGTTCATCTGCTTTCCCTCCCACCTCTCTGGCTGTTCCTTCTCAGCCTCCTCAGAGACTCCAACTTCTCCGTCAGACCCTAGAGGAAGCCAAGCCTGTGCTGTTCCTCATGAGGTAGCTTGGCCTGTGCACTTTATGTTGAAATCCAGTCATATTCCAACAGCCATGATCCCCAACTCCAAACTAGATCTCTTTCAAGCCCACTTCTCCCTGAAGCTCCAAGATACCTCATGCCCACATCGCTGGGGTTTCGTGGCTATCTATCCCTGTGGATCGGCTCAGACTGACTGCCACTTTCTGAAACACTCTCCCCTCCATCTCCAAACACACTCCCAGAAACCTCTGAGAAACTTTCCTTCACACGTTAACTGCAACTGTTAACACCTTTTGCAGAGGTTTGAATGTGCTTGACCCAGGAAGTAGCACTCTTAGGAAATGTGGTCTTGTTGAAGTAGATGTGGCCTTGTTGGAGGAAGTATGTTCCTGTAGGGGTGGGCTTTGAGACCTTTCTCCTAGCTGCCTGGAAGGCAGTACGTAGTCTCCTCCTGTTTGCCTCTGGAACAAGAAGATGTAGAATTCTCAGTTCCTCCAGTGCCATGCCTGCCTGGATGCTGCCATGTTCCCGCCAAGGTGATAATGGACTGAACCTCTGAACCTGGAAGCCAGCCCAGTTAAAAGTTGTTCTTTATAAGAGTTGCCTTTGTTACGGTGTCTCTTCAGAGAAATCAAACCCAAACTAAGACACCTTTTGAGTCTGGCCTTGTGCTTTAAACGCCCTAGTCAGAGCTGCTACTTTGGATCCCAGGGCTTTCAGTAGAGCCCTTTGCCTGAACTTCAGCCAGCATGCACGAGCTGGGGGTGGTGGGGACCTATTTTAAATGTATAAACTTTGTTATATGTTTTTGTGTTATTGATAGACACTCACGATAGCTTCTTACATCCTCTCCTGGCACTTTGAGATCTAGGTATAGCCTGGCCAACCCCACTGCGGTCTTGGTCAACTTCCCCTTCTGCTACTGAAATTCATCCTCTCTCCAGTCCCCTCAGTGCCAAGCTCCTCCTTGCCATAGAACCTTTGCACATATTGTTTCTTCACCTATCCAACTCAAGCTGATGGCCTAACTTAACTTAGCTATGCTTCCTATGGGAAACCTTCAGTACGAATCTCCACACCAGGTTTGGTCTTTCAGAGCCTTGTTCTGTCCACATTTTACTTCTCCTCTGCATACTCGGGGCCATTTGTCTCCTTGTGCTGAACATCTGTCACATTAGTGGGTTGGTTGGTCAGCTTGGTTTGAATGCACTTGCTGCATGAGGAGGATCCTGCCACAGTGCAAATCCCAATCCTGCTGGTGTAAGACGGCAGGGGCAGGACCTGAGCTTTCCCTATCAATGGAAGCTCCTTTGCACGGTGTTGAAAGAAAGAAAGAAAGCAGACAGGTCTGGCTTTTGAGAATCCAGGCAGTGAAAGACTTCAGCTTCTCAGGACAGCCATGCAGTGTTTCTGGCATTCTGTCCCCTGTATTACTGGTGTGAATCGCTATCTCTGTGACTAAAAACAGTGGGGAAAAAAAACATTTGCCTTGGTGTTGTGGGGTGTGCACTGATCCTGTATACCCAGTTCTACCCTGGGTCCTAGCCCTCCAGAGACCAAAGACCACACAAAGGTCTTGATAGAATCATGATCCAGCAGAATGGGAAGTGAAACAGGAATTCTTAAACTCTCTGCACCTGATGAAGGAACAGGGAGCCCTCGCATGAATAATGAAAGAACAAAGCCCAAGAGAGGCCCAGGGGAATGTAAAAAAAAAAAGAAGAAAAAAGAGAAAAAAAAAAAAAAAAACCGGCTCTGAGGCTTACCATCCCCCACGTGCTGCCTCACAGCCTGGCTCCCAGCGATGAAATCATCCAGTCTAGATTGCTGAGTAGCAGAGCCAGGAGGGACCCCTATGCAGATACAGTCAGTCAAGCGCCTGGTCCTGGAGTTCTTCTCTAGCCCGCACCCATACCCTCCCTGTTCTGGCCATCCACATCCAACATGGCTGCTCTAACATCCAACCTCAGGCCCTATCACGAGGCTGTTTCCACATTCCTAGGAGTTAGCCCGAGCATCAAGGAAAGTCCTTTCCTTCCTCCCTCTTTCTCTTCCTTCCTTCCTTCCTCTCTTCCTTCCTTCCTTTCCTTCTTTTCTTTCTGCCTCCGTGCAAAACTCCTCTCAGGACCCGAAGAGAGGCACTGAGAGAAGCATGTGGGTTGGAAAATGAAAGAAGACTTTCTGCAAAAGAGGACATGCCCAGGAAACTCCCTACAGCCTGGCCCTTGCACAGAGATCCCCACGGGACGCTAATTCTTCTACTGCCCACAGTACACAGGTGCTTTCTCTCTCTCTCTCTCTCTCTCTCTCTCTCTCTCTCTCTCTGTCTTCCTCCCTCCCTCCCCCTCTCCCTTTTTCCCTCCCTTTCTTTCTCCCTCTCTCCTTATACACTTCTTACTTAGCAAGGCCGATCTTTCAGATAGCCCTCCCCTTCTTCCAGTACCCTCCTTTCCCTGCCCAGCACCTTCTTCTTCCCCCCCAGCCTTTGGACTTGCTGAGTACTAAGCCAGATCCTGGGAG
>JADRCD010232212.1:0-19172 GCA_019843815.1 Montemys delectorum
GAACAGAAAGTCATGGTGTTGCTAAGTTGGCTTCTAATGAATGGTCAATCAGCAAATATTTAGTGAGAATCTGTTATGTGGCCAACTCTCTTCTGGACTTGGTGACACCAAGAATGGAGGGTAAGATTGTCCCTGACCCCGTGCAGGCTATTCTTCTTTCTTATGCTAAATGGCTGTGTTTCAAACATCCTGTATTGGAACACAATGGGATAGAAGTGCTGGAGAAGGGATGGAGATAAATAGCAGCATACTTAAACTGTCATCATTCTTTAAAAACTAGGCCAGGGTTCTGTTAAAAAAAAAAAAAAGATAAAGCACAGCCTCTTGAAAATTTTAATGTCTCAAATTTATGCAAAGCCAAACATTACAAGCTTTTCAAATTCACACCTTGTGTATCAGTTTCCTTCAACAAGCTATTGTACCTCAGCTCCTTGCATAGCACTTCTGTGCTCTTGGCCTTGTAGGTCATTACCCTGCTCCACACTCTGAAGGAAACCCAGCATATCGCCTTCTTTTTGTGAGACCCAGGACCATCTAGCTAAAACAAGTGGTGTGACAAGCTGCGCCTCTTCCTTTGTTTTTACAAAACCAACTCATATCATGCCTTCCCTTTCTCACTCTCAGTGGGAGAAAGGGGAAGAGAAGTTCCTTTCTCTTTGTGGATTTTGGCTTTCTTTGGGAAGTGCCAATACGCATTCATTTTTTATGTTGTTCTGGAAAGCTGTAAGCTGCCTTCTAAGCTACAGAATAAACTCAGTCCCGAAGGGTTCTCCAAGTGCAGGTCAGAAAGGTGGGACGCTTTGTTTTTCTAGGCAGAGAGAACATGCATAATACACTCACAACCTGCTTAGCTTCCCGAGCCCTCGACTGCAGCCAGCTTCTCTGCTAAGGAACCCCACATCAATCTGTCACTGGTGGTCAGCAGAGCAGCGAAGAGCCAGTGTTCCTGTGAACTGACAGTGGAATGACTTGCTTCCCAGCCGGTGATCAATCTGTGCTGGACAGCAACGTGTTTGCCTCTACAAATGAGCTGGGCCCCTCTGCCACATATCTCTGCCAACTTTTGAAAGAAAGAGTCTGTTTCAGTTCTTTTTGGGGTAAAGACAAAAGACCTGTCTCTCTTTACACAACCAGCTATTGAACCATCCACACAAAGATTCACAGCCAGTATCCTCCAAAAAAAAAAAAAAAAAATTTTTTTTTTTTAAGAAATCAGGAAGTTATCAAAAAACCATGGGGAGTGGGTATAGATAGTCTGAATACACACACATACCTACAGAGTAAACATCTGTTCTTCCTCAATAAAGATGATGTGCTCATGGTGCTAGATGCATTGTTCCTGGGAAGTTCTCACATAAATATAAAAAGATTCTGGATTCTGGAGTTCAGAGTTCAGGATGCTAGTTGACTTCTCTATGCTGTTGAAGTTGAAGGCAGTGCTGTGAAAATACAGCCAGCTTTGCCTAAGGCTTATCATGAGCCTTACGGGCCACAGAGCGAAGGGCCTGTGCTGCTAAGTCTCTACCAAGTCAGTGCCTCAGGGAGCTCAGACTGGCGCTCTTGTCAGCTGCCAAGGCTGAAAGTTTTTCTTGTTGTTCATTGTGGCAGAGTGGGGCTTGGACAACTCAACAAACATGGTCAGTAGAAGTGAAGAAGTAAGAGAAGATTGTGGGAAGTAACAGAGGTGAGCAGACAGAAAGCAGATGAATAGAATAGAGAGGACTTCCTATGTACAGCAAGCTGTGGTACAGTGGCGTCCCTTCAGGGTAGGGACGAATGAAGGGCAACAGGAGAAGACGATAGCAAAGTGGGAAACTTTGAAGTTCCAAAAGAAAAGTGTGTATTGGGTGGGGAGTTAGTAACCACAGCTGTTAGTTCTTGTCTCTGACAAGATAGCCCACTGAGTGAACAGATTAGCTGCTTGTCATTTAGTAGAACAGTATAAAAGAACATTGACATTTTTGTCTTAATTTATGATAGATAAGTTCCTCATTTCTCTTTAGAGAATATGGCTCTCTAGACCCATGGAGAACCAGTAGAGAGGACACAAATGAGTCTGAAAGGAGGAAGTTATTTGGACTGCACATTGCTACTCAGCTGGGCCCCCTTGAGCCATGGAAATTTCATAGATGAACTTAATGGGCCCTTCAAAATCAAACTTTATGAACCCAGAGGGGACTATACTATGTGACCAGATTTGAAGATCCCTGGGAATGGGAACTGTATGTGATCCTTTTCAATGTTCTCTACTTAGACAAAGTAGGAGATGATTTCCGATAGACAAGTAATTTGATGTTTGGTCCCATTCTGGCACAGAGAAAAGAATTCAAAGCTCTAATCTGCTTCAGTAACCAAGTTAACAAGTTAGCCCCAAACATGGATAGTCTCAACTCAGGACTTGTGATGTTGCCCTCTTCAGTGTGGTATACAACTTTCTAGTCCTCAAGCCTCTCTCTGAGGGTGGTGTGCAAGGGCATGCTGCAGCAGGCTTCTTATCTTCCTTGACCTTAACAGCCACGCCTGCTCGGATCATTTCAGGCACCCAAGTAATTCTTTCTAGCCCTGATCAGGTCTTTTTTAAAATAATATTTTAAATTTATCCTTCAAAAATGTTCATACCAGGCATGGTGGCATATGCCTTTAATGCCTTTAATCCCAGCACTTGGGAGGCAGAGGCAGGCGGATCTCTATGCAATGAGTTCCAGGACAGCCAGGGCTACATATAAGAGCCTGTCTCACAAATAAACAAGTAAAAAGAAGAAAGATTTCATGCATATGTACAATGTACCCCTTCTGTCTCCCCTTTCCAAGCCCCAGACACCTCCAACACATCCCTCTCTAAATTCATGTTCTCTTAAAAAAAAAAAAACCTCTTTGAAGCCAATTAGTGGGACTTTTGTGTAACTGGGTATTGGGCCATCTGTTGGAACTGGAACTGGAATACCTACCAGTGGTCACACCACAAAGAAAAACAAAAAGTACTTTCCCTCCTCCTGAAGCCATTAGCTGTTCCTAATTCCTCTGCTTGAGGTGAGGGCTTATGAGCTTATCCTCATCCATGTTGGACTTTTGATTGCTTTGCTCTCATATAGGTCTTATGTATATAACTATAGCTAACATGAGTTCATGAGCAGAGTAGCCATGCTATGTCTAGAAGACCACATTTCACAGTACTTGCCTTCCTCTACACCTCTTACATCCTTCCTATCCTCTCTTCTGTGGTGTTTCTTGAGCCTTGGGGGAGAGAACTAGATGTCCTACTTAGGACTAAGTAGTCATGGTCACTTCTTCTCAGTATTTTGACCAGTCATGAGTGTCTGCATTGACCACTGCCCATCTCAAAAAGGAAGCTTCTTTGACTAAGATCAAGAGAAGCACAAATCTAGTGTAATACATATTTAGAGTGTAAATACATATTTAGAAGCAGTTTGGCAAGATAACCGTTTGGTGTCTATGGCCATACCATCTGATCTTGGAAGATAACCATTTGGCAAAATAACAATGAAGCACTAGTAAGTTTCCCCATGGGCCCACGGCTTCCCCAGCTCTAGGCTTTGACCAGGTCTGTAGTACTAGGCATGAATTCCTTCCTATGGAGCAGGCCTCTGAGAGTGGTTGGTTACCCCCTACAACTGTCATGCCACTATTACACCAATGGGCACACTTGCCTGGCAGGCCAAGATTGTAGTTTTCATGGTCAAGCACTGGGTAAACTATTGATGTCTTTTCTTCCACAGTGGACAGTATATCACTTTCTGATACTGTGAAAGCTAGCCAGAAGAGAGGAAGTTTCCTAGGAGATATATTTCTCTGTGTCCTGAATAAGCAGTGTTACATCTACTTATGGTAGGCAATCAGGACCAATAGTGTTCTAGTTTTGTTTCTATTGCTGTGATAAAATACCATGACCAAAACAAAACAAAACAAAACAAAAACAAAACAAAAACAAAAAACAAACTACTTAGAGGTTTGCTTTACAATTTCAGGTTATATTCCATCATTATGGGAAAGTCAAGAGAGGAACTTAAGATAGCAGTCACATTATAGCCAAGAACAGAGAGAGAATACGTTTATGAATGCCTATTTGTTTACTTGTGCTTAGCACAATTTCTTCACTCTTAAACAATTTGCTAAGGAATGGCACCACCTACAGTGGGCTGGATCTTCCAACATCAATTAACTTAATTAAGAGAATCCTCCATAGATATGCCCACAGGCCAGCCCAATGTAGATAATCCTGTGAAATTTCTTTCCCAGATGAACTTGGGTGAGTCAGTTCAAGCTAACTATCACAAGTAGCAATATAATAACAACAGGCCTATGTTGTCTTGGAGCCCTTTGGGGTCTGCCTAACCAGTACCTCCAACAGGGAAGTATCTCATGCCTTGGTATCTCATAACTAAGATTTTTAGT
This sequence comes from Montemys delectorum, assembly GCA_019843815.1. Classification (NCBI taxonomy): domain Eukaryota; kingdom Metazoa; phylum Chordata; class Mammalia; order Rodentia; family Muridae; genus Montemys; species Montemys delectorum. The sequence continues at coordinate 4,414 of JADRCD010232212.1, forward strand.
TAATAACCAATTTCTTCTGAGAATAGCAGTATCCACTCATGTAGGGTACCTCTTCATCTGTTTAAACTTACTTCTTTAAAGCTCTTTTATAGAAAAGTTGCATTTACTTCTTTATTTGCTAGCTTGCTTTGTTTATTTATGTGTATGTGAGGGGGTGGGCAGATGTATGCCATGGCAAGTGTGGAGGCCAGAGGACAGCTGTGGAAGTCAATGATACTCTTCCATGGTGTAGATCCAGGGATTAAACTCAGATCTTCAGGCTCTGTGGTAAGCTAAACCATCTTGCTGGCTGCCAGTCAATTCCTTTGTTTTTGAAATTAAGTATCTCAGTCTTTAACCAGATTTCCAAATCCTACTGACTCTTGAGTGTAAATGAACTCCCTTAAGCATTAATGTCCAGTGATGTTGAATCACTGATGCTCACATTTCCTTGACATCACTCGTTAAGCATCTTAAGTCTTGAGATGTATCTTACATCCTTAGGAATCTGAGCTACGGAGGTCCACCACTGACACCAGTCACCACCACCATTCACCCTTTTTGCTCCAAGATGATAACTTAAGTTTACATAAAGGTAAACAAGGTGTACATTGATATAAGTGAAGCCAGATGTGTTGGCTGGCTCACATATATAATCCTGGCACTTGGAAGGTTGAAGTAGGAGGATTGCACATTCTATATTAGTCTAAGCTACATAGAGCACTCCAAGTTAGCCTCAGATATATATTGAGACCTTTCTTAAAGAAAATCTTTGTTTTTGCACTAAAAGAAAACATGACTTTAGAATAATGGATTTTTGTAGGGTTGAGAGAAAATGCAGGGAGACCAATCCAGAGATGGCTTGAAGTACTTCAGTTACAAGATGGTGCTGGCCTAAACTGGAGTATTTGAGCAAGATAATAAGAGAGTTGTCAGATCTGATAGGAGGTGCAATTAGGACAAAGTGGTTAGTTGAATTCTGATTGGTACAATAGATGACAATGCCATTCACGGTCCAGGGGACCAGGAAAGAGGAATACATGAGATAAAATGAAGAGGACATTAAGTTCAAGGATGCCTGAGGTCATCTTAGTTATTTCAAAGATAATATGCTCCTTTGGAACTATGCCTGGAAATATAGGTATGAATCAAGCCATGGTAATAAATGTAGAAAAAGTAGAGTCGAGGGCTTGTCCAGAGCTCTGAGGAGGACATTCATTTATGGGCTCAGCAATGCTGCACAGCCAACAGAGAGTATGAGGTAATTCGGAGTGGTGAGTTCGAGGCCATTCTGGTCTACAGAGTGAGTTCTAGGACAGCCAGAGCTATACAGAGAAACCCTGTCTCAGTAAATGATATTTGATCAAATGTCTAAGGGTCCCATCTCACTTTAATCTTCTCTGTTGCACTCATTTTAGCCTTTCATACTCAGAATCACATTTTTTTTTTCAAGCCCAGCTGTATGTCTCTTGTTTGGTTCAAGGAGGAAATGTGGAGTTTGGCTTTGAGGTAAAGGAAGCAGATGACAGGGTTGATACCCAGTGATGAGAGAGATCAAGTCCTGGGTATTGGGAACTGAGAGGAGGCCAGCACTAGCAAAGTGAATGGAGAGTCCCTTTAGGAATGGTCACTTTGGGAAGGTTGATCTAGACTGTTTTTGCAGTTTCTGTGAACTTACCGGGGATTCCACATAATGATGGCTGCTGTGGTAGAGGAGGGAGCTGACTAACAGAGTAAACCGGACACCAGTGTGAAGCGCCATAGGTATCTATCACAGGTATCCAATGGCTGGAGATACCTGCAGTAAATGTAGGGGGAGAATTTGATGGCATGGTGGCTCTGAAGGTGGTTTATAGCAGGACCTTGGAGAGGGATGGGCAAACCCATGATGAGAGGAAGCAATGAGAAAAAACCAATTCCCAGTCTTAGAGCCTACGCAAGTCCCCAAATTTGAGAATAGAACATTTCTCAGTGGCATCTGGCTCAGGGTTTCCCAAGTGGGTTCTGACAGGTTACCCAGTTTTAAGTCTGTAGAGTAGCCCTTTGCTCTTCTGTGCTCTCTTTCTGCCCTTTCAAGAAGCCTAGTGAGATTGTCCAGGGTTCTAGAAACAGCGATTTATGCACACCAGCTTTCCCTGTCCAGCTAACCAGAGGTTGAAGATCTCATCTGGGCAAGAACTCAGGTATAGAGTAGTCCTTACCTTGTATCACTTTTCTGTATTTTCCATGTACTCTATGGGACTAAAAAGAAAGAAAATTCTAAGTGTTCCACACCACACATCCCCTTCCTCAGCACCAGAAAAGAGCATTGCTGGTGCTCTCCTGATGAAAACCCAGGAATTAACAAGGAGAAAAGCATGCTATTGATACTAGCCATCAAGAGCTGTTCTGTGGAGAAGATAGGATGGTTTGGTTGAAGGTGGAAGGCTATTCTGTAAAATGACACCAACTCCCTAATTGCTCATAAGTATGTCATTCAACTGTATTGTATTGTTTATTGTTGTTTTGTTTTTGAGACAAGGTCTGACCATTTGACCTATGCTGGCCTCAACGGTGAAATCCTTATGCTTCAGCCTCCTACGTGTTAGAATAATGGGTATGTACCATTATCACCTGGTACCTTATTATATTCTGATATGTTAATATGAGTACTGCGATATGGGCATATAGCTCAGTGGTACAGTTTTTGCCTGGCCCTGAGTTTGACCCCCAACACTACAATCTCCTTTTTGTTCAGTGTTGTATTAGGCATTGGCCTGTACTAAAAGAAATACTATGTTAGCACTTGAGAGAATTTGCCCCTCAATCCTAAGGACCATAGTTCAGAGCCAGCTACCCTTATAGCAAGCCAGTCAGCCTACAAATCCTGGTAAATCCAGTTTCAGGGGATCTAACACCTTCCTCAGACATACATGCTTGAAAAAATACACATGTCTAAAAACGCACACATCCCACACACAAATAAATTTAAAAAGAATCCTGAGAAACAACGGTTTCATCCTACTTAGTACACAGAAAAGTCATTTGTGTGTATGTGTGTGCGGGCATGCGTACGTTAGTGTTTGTACAGTTGAACCTGGGGCATGTGCATACATTAAGCTCACAATGAACTTCTCTGCTAACCCCATCTGTCATATTTGATGCAGTTATGAACTGTATTCTCTGGAGTTGGGGACCAGACCCAAGTAGGACTTCCTAATGTTCTGTGACATACTTGAGAATAGGGCTGGGCCAGTAAACTATAGCTTGTTGCTGGTCTTTTGTACAACCTCTGAGCTAAGAAGAAAAAAGTAATGATTAGAAAAGCTCAAAAAAAAAAAACTGTTTTGTGACATGAAAATTATAGGAAATTTAAAGTCAGTGTCCATAAAGCTACATATTTCCAAAACTACAGCCACAACTTAGTTACATATTGTCCACAGTTCCTTTCATGTTAGAATACAACACTGATGGTTGTGACAGAAACATATGGCCTGCAAAGCCAGGCCCATTGCCGAAAATGTTTACCAACCCCTGATCTAAAGTCACAGCTCCCAAATTGCCTGGCAGACCTGCTAAAGCACAGAGTCTGGTTCAGAAGACCCAAGACTGGGCTGAGAGAGTCTACATGTCCAACACTTTCACTCCCAGGACATAACGGATGCACGCACGGATGCACGCATGTACACACACACACACACACACACACACACACACAATGTTGTAAGGGTTATCAGATTTCTAAAGCAGAAATGGGTTTATTTCACTTCATTCCCCAGGGTAAAATAAAGAGCAACAGCTCTGAGTTTTATGTTGGGAAGAACTTCGTAATGATTTAAGATAGGTGTGGAATCACTGAGGTGGCCACCAGGAAAAGTGAAACTGGAACGTATTGAAGGGGAGGCTTACTTTTCAGAGATGACTGACTGACCTCTCCCACCTGTGTCTGTATCTTTTCTTCTTGCCTCCCTCCCCTGCAGCAGTCTTTTATTCAGACTGACTCCAACTTGAAATCTTGCCTCTGGTATCCAAGTGCTGAGCTACAAGTGTGACCACCACATCTGCTCAGCTAGTCTGATTGACAAACAGCGCATGCGTGCATGCCTGCCTGCCTGCAGGCCACGTATATGTGAAGTGCCTGCAGAGATTAGAAGATGATGTCAGATGCCCGGGAGCTGGAGTTAACATGTGGTCCTAAGCTGCCCCCATGGGTGCTGGGTGCTGGGAACTGAATTCTAGTCCTCTGCAAGGGCCCATGGCTGCTGAGCCATCCATTTCCCCAGCCCCTCAGCTGTGAGTTTCATTTTTAGTTTGTCTTTATTATCGCTAGTATGCTAGTATGCGTTTACAAAGCTAAAGTAGGTGGACCCACACACCTTGAGCTGTTCACGCACAGAGCCTGCCCCTCTGTCTTCTCTGCTTCCTTTCTCCTGCAGCATGCTTTCTCAGCCTCAGGGAGAGAGTACATTTGATGTCGGATTTGCCAGCTGCAAGTCATTTTAGGTCCTGATGAGTGAATCCTCTTGTTAATGGCTGGCTCCTTTAAGACATTCTTTGGGGAAAAAATAGGAGGAGAAAAGAAACTGGCCATTCTGAGCAAGCTGATGAATGTTGGAGGCCAAACCCATGTAGACAGATGAGTAAGTCATCAGGATTTAAGCAGCCTGATATTTAACCATTGACAAATTTCAAAATCATAAAACTCATTAAGCCTAGCTATCTGCTCACAACCCAGTGAGTCCTAAATGCTGGTCTTAATGTTTTATACCTTGAACTCTTTATTTCAGCTCGTCAAAGGCCTTTGAAGACATGATTTATGCTTTTAATGCCCTGGGAAGTTAAGTATTTTCATATTTATTGCACGGAAGAGCATTCTGTAATTGCCTGCCTGTTCTAAAATCAGTTGGCTGGAAAAGGACATGAGCGTTCTGATCTCAGCTCCGTGTCCAAACCAGGAGTCAGCACTTGAAAAAACGTGACTCAGTGTCTTGCCCAGGGTTTACTTGGTTCCCCGGACTTAGGGGAAGAACAGATGTGGGAGGCCGCACTCAAACAATGCTGCTTTTTCTGTAATAAACTGGCATGGACCCCTCCATTGAGAGTTCCATCCACAGCTCCATCCACAGCTCCATCCAGAGCTTGGCTTGGTGATGCAGCCAAGCGCCTTTCAGCTCCTTCCAACTCTTGAGTCAGTTCTTCTATCATGCCAGTTACCTAACTGTTGTCCTGACCGGGAAAGTCTGAGAGGCTCAGATGGGATCTGTCCTAAGCATGTTGGTGATCTTTCCATCAACAATTCTCTTTATCTGTGTATTGACATTTTCAAAGTCATCATCATTGGCTAGGCCAGATGGCTTAGCAGGTAAAAATGCTTGCTGCCAAGGCTGATGCCTGAGCTTGCTCTCCAGGACCTACGTGGTAGAAGGAGAGAACTGACTCCTGCAAGTAGCCCTCTGACCTTCACATGCGCATAGCTACATACACACTTTGATGGATGAATAATATAACAAAACCTTTTTTTTTTAAAGATTTATTTTATTTATTTATTTTATGTGTATGAGTACACTGTAGCTGTACAGATGGCCGTAGCCATCATGTGTGTGGCTACTGGGAACTGAACTCAGGACCTCTGTCGGCTCTGCTCGCTCCAGTGTAATACACTGTAGCTGTCTTCAGACACACCAGAAGAGGGCGTCAGATCTCATTACAGGTGGTTGTGAGCCACCATGTGGTTGCTGGGATCCGAACTCAGGACCTTCAGAAGAGCAGTCAGTGCTCTTACCCACTGAGCCATCTTGCCAGCCCAACAAAAACATTTTTAAATCGTGATTTCAGCTGCCCAGTAACCCCTGTCTGTTCTCCTCAGTGCACCTGCCCACTTTGAGTCAACTTTCCTGCAGTCTGTAGGCTAGTTATTCATCTTATGAAGTCAGGGAGAGTATACTTAAGAAATATCTAAGATTAACAAGAATCTGTTACAGGGGCCAACGGTACAACTCAGTGTTAGACTACTTGCCTAGTAGTATACACAAAGCCCTGAGTTCAAGCCTCATCCCTGCAAGTTAATAACAATGATGATAAGGCATGGCATATCTAAAGTAATAGAGGAATGAGGACCTTGCCATGTGAGGTGATGAATGTCGTTATTGTTTAGTATATCTCTATTTGATATCCATGGGAATCAAGGCATCCCATTGACCTCAGCATCATGTCCTATTACTATATGTCAAATGAAAAACAGTACAAGTGTTTTAGCAGTTAATAGAGCATTTTTGGATCCATGCCATTCACTTGGCCACAAGACTTATAATTTTTTTGTCTTTACCAATCCCAGGACCAGAACCACAATTCCCATAGTATACCACTGAAGGATTCTTTCCCCGTAGAACCACTGTTTTTACACACCTCTCTCTCTTTAAAATTCGTTTTTGGTTTTACATTGTTTTAACTGACTAAATCTGTATTTACTACATATAACATTGTTTTGAAATATGTGTACATTGTGACTGCATAGCACATAATATATCAAGCTAACTAACATACTCACTATTTCACAAAGATCAACTTTGATATATATATATATATATGTATATATATATATTACATATAATATGTTTTGGTTTCCAAGGCAGGGTTTTTCTGTGTAGCCCTGGCTATCCTGTCACTTGCTCTGTAGACCAGGCTGGCCTTGACCTCAGAAGTCTGACTGCCTCTGCCTCCTGAGTGCTGGGATGAAAGGTGTGTGCCACCACCACTCAGCTTTAAATACTTCCCTTGTTACACCATTCCCATTCTTAAAAAAGACTTCTGTTGTTTCTTATTATATATGAAGATAAGCCTTTAGGATGTTATTTAAAGGCCTTTAAATGCATCCCTAATTTCCTTCAAGCATGTCAGCTGCTCTTTAAAGAGTTCCATGTGTGTCTGTTTCTTACTTCTTAGCATTCTACGTGTTATCTAAGTGGTGAGCATCAAGCCAGACCACACTGACTACAGTAACCAGTTTCACAGCTCTCCGGCTCTTATGGGTTTTTAGGGAACTGGTATGTTTTCACGATGCAGAGAAATAGTGCAAAGGCAGCAGACCATCGCGCACAGCCTGCCTCACAGGATAGCCTGCCTCACAGGGTGACTGCTATATTCTTCAAGTCTGCTCTCTGCAGGACTCTTACTGGGGCCTTGCCCTATTCCTGATAACTAACACCTCAATCCTGTCTGTGACTACAGCCTTGGGTAAGGGCTCTTGGTGTGTCCAGCCACGCTTTCCACAACTGCAGATCCCCATCTTTAGCTTTCCTCAGCATCTTTACCTGAGGGAGGCCTGCGGGTGCATATGAGTAAAATACAGCCCAATGCCCTCCCCCCTGGCCTGCCACACTCATTCTAATTTTTTTCTTTTTTAAAAAGATGTATTTATTTTTATGTGTATGAGTGTTTTGCTTACATGTATGTCTGTCCACCATGCACATGCCTGGTGCCCACACTGGTCAGAAAAGAGCATTAGATCCCCTAGAACTGGAGTTGTTACAGACAGTTGTGAGTCATCATTCGGGTGCTAGAAATTGAATGTAGACTCTCTGCAAGAACAGTGAATGCTCTTAAACCACTGAGCTATCTGTCCAGCCTCACCCCCCTACCCCCATTCTCTATCTTCTTATCAGTGTCACTATCACAACTTGTTTTGTAGATTAGAAATCTGTGCCAGCCCCTCAGCTGGTCCATGTCTGCCTCAGCTCTGACTTGAGACCTCTTCTTTTCAGAGCTGTGCCAACTTGCTTTTCCTGCCTCCAGTCTTTCAGTGTGCCATTCCATGTCTCTTCCTCTTGACAGAATTACCCTCTGAAGAAATTAACCCGATTTGTGTTATGTTTCATGCTAAATACCTCTGGTGGTTTCTTGTGTGGAAGTTAAAACAACAACTTCCAGCAGCTGGCAGCAGCCTGCAGTCCACCGTGGGCCCCAGCTGCCTCGTCTAGTGTGCAGCTAGCCTGACCCTAGCAGCCCCCACTCCCTACTGGACATTGTTCATTCTGCGTACGACATTTGGAGAGACCCTACCACCATTCTACTGTCATCTTTCCTCATGAACTCTTCTGCACCATCCTAGGCATAGTTCCCTTACCTACCCCATGACATGTTAAGCAGAAACTTAAATATTCACCATGTTGGAGTGCCTCATTTTAACATCTGTGTTCCCTGCCTCCAGGAACTTGCTGTGGGTTTTTTTTTTTTTAACAATTCACTATTTTTTCCACACATAAAAGGTTATTATGCATATAAAGCATACTGGTTAGTGAGTTTGGACATAATTGTGCACCCACAGAGCCATCACATCTGCTACCTCCTTCTCTTCAATAGTGCTAACAGACGGGCTTAGGTGGAGTAGTAAATGAATGTGTGACAAGAACTGTAAGCTGAAGGTGCTGAGAAAGACTTGTGATAGAGGATCTGTGTGTGTGATGCTGGAATTGAACCTGAGGCTTTACATGAGTGAGGCAAGCACTCTACCACTGAGCTACAGCCCCAGCTGTGATAGAGGATCCTTGACTTCATCCAAACCAGTAATCTAATATGCCTGCTCAGTGCAAATACTCACAATAAAGCTACGGGGTGAGAATCGACCTATTTCTATTCTGTAGGTCTAGTGAAGTGTCTGGGGAGGGTTATACACCTAATAACCAAAGGAGCCCTGGTTTCAACTCAGACTGGCCTGAAGTCTGAGCTCATGCTTGTCCACCATGTCGGGATGCTAGCTCACTCCTTGGGAGGATAGTGCTTGTGATTAGAAAGCACCCGGGAGCCCACACTGGAAGCCTGCGGTTTTGTAGGAGACGAGAACTATTTCCATACCTGGTTTCCTGACTGCACCCTTATCTTGTATGGCCTTACTCTTATTTGATTCACAAAGAAAACTTGCAGATCTGAAGTGAACTGGTTCACCCTTCTCCATCCTCTGCCTCCTGGGTATCCAGGGGAAGAGAAGGTTTTAAAACACACCTGACCCATAAACAATATATCCTGAAGGTAATAGTGTTAGTATTGTAGTATGTAAACCTTTAGCTAATAAAAATCAAAGGAGTCTAATTTGGAAAGTATACAGAAGGTTAAGGGAAAGCTTGTAAATATTTTCAAAGTCTCTGCATTTAATTCTATCACCAGCAAGCAAAATAAATAGTCCAGCTGCCAGCTCTGCAGCAGACACGTGTTGGAAATGAAATGTTAATAGTTTAAATGCTTTGGTCATTAGAAATCAAAAGGAACATGAAGTACACTTTCTAGTTTATGGGAAACAAGGTGAAAGTTCCCCAAACCCTTTTGTGGTAACTGCATTCAAAATTGCTTCCCTCATCTTTTATTTTAATGGCTAATAGTATGGTAAACACACCATTATGGGCCGTTTTTCCCCACCCCACCCCCCTCCTTTTGCTATTTAGATGCAAGATTTGGAAGTAAGTAGAGAGCACAAATCAGGAGATGTTAACTTGCACTTTTCCGTGGGTCTGAGCTGCTTGCCAGGCTTTTTCTGAGGTATGGGAGGTTACTTTCAACAATGTGCTAAGATTGACCTGAAATATTTAGCCAGCACATCTGCTTGCAAAAGCACTGGCCTTCTGCAAGGAAGTCATACTGGAATTAATTAACTCTGTTTGGTACTCTGAAATGTTTGCTCCACATCTTGTTTTACCATAATAAAACTTATAAAATGAATGAGAATTTCTTTATTTTTCTTTTGAGAACAACAACAACAACAACAACAAAGCTAAGTGAAAAAAGGAATCTGCTGTAAAGCAAATGTCGAGGAGAATAATAAACATTAGAGTTAGAACTCAGTCTTTCATGATTTCTCTTTAATTTGCAGTTGCAGTGAAATTGCATGTCTTTGCCGTTTCCTACAGGAGCATTTTAAGAAATCTTTAACTTTATTGTTGGGGAATGAAGAGTTTGAATAGAGAGGGGACTACTGCGTGCTTAGAGCATCGTGGGACTTTTTCTGAACCCACATGTAATCCTGCTTTGGAAAGGGGAAGGAAGGCACTTTCTGAGACACTTGAGCAAACATGGTGTATTAGTTACTTCCGTCCTGCTGTTAGGAAATGTCTCATAAGAAGCAGCGTAAGGAAGGGTTTCTCTCTTTAGCTCACAGTGAAAGACACAGTCCATCACTCGAGAACCACATGGCAGCTGGAACATGAGGCAGCTGCACACATTGTGTCTGCAGTCAGGAAAGTGGGCTGGGGTGCGGGATGGGGGATGAATGTTGGTCTTCTTCCCTTTTCCCTTCCCCCTTTTATTCAGTCTAGGGCTCCAGTACACAGGGCGATGCCACCTGCATTTGGGGCAGATCTTCCCTTCTGAAGTCTCTGAAATACCTTTAGAAACACACCCAGAGGTATGAGTCCCACGTGACTCTAATGCCAGCCAAGTTGTTAGTGGAGAATAACAATCAAAATGGCCTCAGCCAATATCTGGAGTGGCCCAGCATTGTGTAGTAACAAAACAGTCAATGTCACGGTATCGTGTTGTTGTCATGATAAATTAGTCAACTTACCACTCTCTCAGTCAATAGGATTGGGAGGAGGTCTGGCTTCTAGGGTTCTATGAAAGTTGTCAGCATCATAGTTGCTTTTCTCCTTAAAACTTGCCACCCCCTAAATACTCAGCAACTCGTTCTTTATTGAAACAAAAGCCGTCATGAAACCCCAATGTCCATTGCTAGATAAACTTGCAAACGGAACATTTCACATGTCTACAGTGGGACACGACTCATCCATCAGTGGAATACAGCTCTTGTGTGCAGTAGTGGAGATCAGTTCTGAAGACAGGAACTGAAATAAACCAGCCACAAAATGGCAGTGTGGCCACACTTGCCGGGAACAGCCAGAAGAGGCAGATGTATAGAGAAAGAACATGCTGCGGAGGCTAGAGGCTGGGAGTGAGGGACCATGGAGAGTTAGATGAGGAGATTGGAGTCTCTCTGGAGATGGAAGGGTTTTGGAAGCATGTTGATAATTGGTCATACTGCAACATGAATTTAATAATGCCACTGAGTTACATGTTTTTAAAGTGACAAACTGTATTATCTGTTTACAATTAAAGGAATTAATAATATACCAAACCAATTTGATTTTATCTTTTGGCAGACTGGTAGTTTGAGGGTGATATCCACTAAACATACATTTTAAAAAAAAAAGAAGGGCTGGTGAGATGGCTCAGAGGTTAAGAGCACTGGCTGTTCTTCCAGAGGACCTAAGTTTAATTCCCAGCATCCACATACATGGTGGCTCATGACCATCTACATCTATAAAGGGATCTGATGCTCTCTCTTCTGGCATGCAGGTATACATGTAGCCACAGTGTGGTGGATAATTGAAGGTCAGCAGGTTCTCACTGAAACTGACCAGTCAGAAGTACCATTTCATAAATACAGTTATGAACTTGAACACATTTTTGTTCTTTGGACTGCATATTTGAATTATGTAATTTTCAACTTATGACACTTCGGTGTCCGCAGAGCCTCTGACTATAATGCCACACAGCACAGTAGCCACTGGCCACTTATAGCTGCTGAGTACCTGAAATGTGGCTAGTCTGAACTGGCATGCACTTTAACTATGCAGGAACTTTGGATTTGAAAGGCTTACTGTAAAAAAATATAAAAGATTTCTAATGTCCCTCTTGATGGCTGGGAGTATAGTTCAGTGGCGGAGTACTACTTACCGTACAAGACATGAGTACAAGTTTCAGACTGGCTACATGTTGCAATGATAAGATTTTATATATTGGATAAAAGAAAATATGCTACTTGGTATACTTGTCTCTCAACATTTATATATAACTATTCACATTTTTTAAATTATATATGTAGTTTACATCACTGCCTTTGGACTGGGCTATCTAGAAGTCAGACCCTTGGAGTTAGTATACTTGGAGAAAGTTTAAGACTTTTCTCAGCCAGGTAGTGGTGGTACACACCTTTCATCCCAGCCCTCAGGAGGCAGAGGCAGGCAGATTTCCATGAGTCTGAGGTCACCCTGGTCTACAGAGTGAGTCTTAAGACAGCCAGGGACTCAGAGAACAGATCACTCGGTGATCTGCCCCATGGTTTCTTGAAATCAGTTAGCAGTTTCAAAGCAGAGGAAATGGGAGGGGGCTTTGATGCCAGTTTTCTTCAGGAAACCTGATTGGTTCAACTGCAGCTTGTCTCTGGCAAGAGGCCTTGGCAGTAGAATTTTAGCCTCTTATAAGAAAGGAGAGAGCCCTCACAAGCTCCAGCCCTTTTGACTCCCTCCTAAGAAAATTAAAGAGCCCTGTGCATACAGCTCACTCCCCAGAGTCATTGTCCCCCCAGCTCGGTCTCTGGGTAGAAGTTCACCTCCCTTCCTCACCTCTGGATACCAGTCTTCTGGCTCAGAACTTGACTCTGTCTGTGAGTCAGTATTGCTACTCTGCTGTTATTTGTACATTTAGTATCTCGTAATAGCAGCCATGGCCATGCTGTTCGCCTGAGATGTCTAAGTCACCTCCCTGAGTCATAATTATCTTCTGGTTAGTACTCTACTTATAGTGGTCCATGGAGCCTGAGCAGCCCACCCAACTGCACTTTCTACCACAAACTCTGCTGTTTTAAAGTGCAGTTTTGTAAGATGTGAGGGCTTCCAGAGCTGTGTGGGTCATATTATAGCAGAAATACCACATGTACTTTGTTCTGCTTTTACAGTGGACAAATCTGAGGTTGCCAAGGGCTTTCTGTTGGAAACAAAAACAATACGTTCCCATCTCTCTATCTCTCTCAAAGATGAAATACAACTAAAATAATAAAATGTGTTAGGACAGTCCTGGTAGCTGCCTGGGAACTGATCAGCCATACACATCAGCTCCCGTATCCATGGCTTCCGTGACTGACCTGTAGATTTGGGCATCTGTAGAGTTCAGCTAGCTCACATTGAGACTAGGGCAGCAGTTTCAATCTGTGCTGAACTCGTGTTAGCTTTCTCCCTTCCTGGCATTCTGAAAATAACACTCTGTAACGACTCTTGGCACAGCATTTATACCCCAGTAGAGGTTCTAAGTAGAGGTGACTTGAGGTGGAGGAGGCTCAGTGCAGGTTATGTGTAGATATGAGTACCACATTTTAGAGGGAGTTTGAACATCTTTGAATTTGGATATGTGTGGCATCCCAGGACCAGTTCCCCTAGACATCAGGCAGATGACTGCATACGGCATAAGTTTTGTAGGAATGTATGTTGCATTCTTGTTTTTAAAACAATCATCTTGCCCACTTTTGGAATTCATTCTCTTTGGAATTTAGTAAGTACCTGTAAACCTCTATATCCCACCACAAGTCAGCCAGGGGGAAATAGGAAATGTAAGTTGGAAATGCTAAGCATAATTAACACAAGTCACATATGAAGAGGAATTTAGCAGTAAAATAGGAATTTCAGGCTATCTGCCTCTAACCTGGTGGTTGCATGCAAACTACCTGTACTTTATATGGAATTATTTTGTATTCTTACCCAGAAGCTCCTCGGATCTTCAGAGTATGATTTCTCTGTCCTAGTTCTTACTGGTCTCTGTATACAGATGTATGGCATGTTCATGTGCCCTTAATGACACAAGGAATCTCCAGAATATCAAAACCTGGAATTTGGGGGCTATGTAAGCACTATGTCAAATTGTGTGGGTTACAATCAATGGGGTACCATTTTAGTTTTGCCTGAGAAGGGGAGCCATTATCACAGGATGAGGGATATGTCCTTGAGGCCTGTTGTACCTTCTTGAACACATGCATGTATGTCAGGGAGGCAGGGAAGACTAAGACCATTCCACCTGAGAAGTCTAGCCACTGAGTGTGGGCACTGAGCTCCAAACTCTGTGGAGTAAGCAGACTGCCATGGGAGGACTCCAAGTTTGTACGTGTGTGCAGCCAGCCTCTTCCTTGACTACAAGAAGGAACGAGAGCCTGCACTGCTTGGTGTTGAAGGTATTACAAGATAACATCTTAATGAGGTGAAATACTCCTAATGGGTTGTGAGGCAAGATTTTTAAGTAAGTTCTTTTCACTGTTGGGTGATGGTGCTTGCAGTCCATGAGGTAAGCAGACACTCAAGAGCTAGTAGCAACTCAAGAGCTACCACTAAGTGTAGTTATTAAGTGGAGTGCCCCACCTCACTTCATTTCACTTTTGTTTTAAAGACAAGTAGAGGAGTTGTATCTCTTACCATACAACTCTTAAGAGAATAATTTTAAAGTCTAAGGAGTATATGAATTATATGGTTTATACAAACTTGAAAACAAACTTGGACAAAGGTAAATGTGATAAATTAGACCCTTTGAAATGTCGTGAGGTATGGAATGATGGCCCTCTAGAAGATCCCTTTTTCACAATACTGGATGATTCAGTGCTGTTTCTGATAGAGAAGGCCAGCTTCTTAGAAAGAAAGAACAAGAGTCCGGTTTGCTCCTGACTTAATGTGGAAGGCTGGAAATAGATACTTTGTCCTACTGAGGACTCATGGCCTGAGTCCAGCCTCTTAGCAGTCCTGGCCATCCATCTGACTTGGCTGCAGCTGCCCCCATTCACAAGTTTTTTCTTATACGGTTGCAGATGGAGATGATCTTTTGCAGTTTGAATTGCATGAGGTAGCCTGTACTTAGTAGAATTTATAGATATTTCTTTTTTGTTTGTTAGTTTTTTTGAGACAGGGTTTCTCTGTGTAGCCCTGGCTGTCCTGGAACTCACTCCGTAGACCAGGCTGGCCTGGAACTCAGAAATCCGCCTGCCTCTGCCTCCCAAGTGCTGG
>JADRCD010232213.1:0-18437 GCA_019843815.1 Montemys delectorum
CACTGAAGAATGACCTGCTGGACCAGATCATCAAACCATAAAGGAGAAGAAGCTATGAAACATACATGAGTAATCCTACATGACAGACTAACTTCAAACAAAAACTAATCAGAAGCAATTAAGAGCACCACTCCATGTAAGTAAACACAGACACAACTAATGTAAATGTTTCCACACAAAATCAACAGGTTTTCAGTTCCACCTAGATAACATTGAAAGACATGGAAGTCAAACAGTTGAGAGAAAATAAAAACAAGACATTTCCATATTGCATTCTCACACTTAGATATGTCCTCTAAACAAACCAGCCATGTGCAAAGGATCCTCCAAGATAAATATCCAAAACATCAACTGGATTTAAAATATAGCCACAGAACACTATGCACAACAACAAAAAGAATATAGTCTGCTTAGTGCCATCAGGTATCTTCTCTAAAATGGACCACATCACAATCCACACAGCAAAGCATTACAAGAAAGAAGGAGAGAGAGAGAGAGAGAGAGAGAGAGAGAGAGAGAGAGAGAGAGAGAGAGAGAGAGAGAGGGAGGGAGAGAGAGAGAAAGGGAGGAAGGAAGGAAGGAAGGAAGGAAGGAAGGAAGGAAGGAAGGAAGGAAGCAAGGAAGGAAAGAAGAAAGCATGTACATCCTAATGTACTGAAACTTAAAATGAATTTAAAAACTAACCTAATAAGATGCACAATTAATTGATGAAATTATATGCCTTTGGATGACCAGTAGTTCATTTAAGGAGTAGAGGAAAAAGTCACTCCTGAGTGGAATAGTTATAGTTAATCCTTAATTAAAGAGGTCTCAAATTTAAAAACAAAGGAATAAAAACAAACAGTCAAAAAACAGACACACAACACTAAGGAGATGGAAACAGTCATCAAAAGTCTCATCACAAAGGAAAGCCCTGAGCCAGACGGATTCACTAGAAAGTTCTACTAACCTTAGAAAATGTTAATATTTTTTAATTAAAAAAATATTTTTATTTCTAAACAAAAAACAAAATCAAGAATTAACACATTTCAAATCCTTCCACAAAACAGAAAAAGATTCACACTACCAGCCTCATTCTAAGGAGCCACTGTAACTCTAATATCAAAACCAGACACACATACACACACACACACACACACACACACACACACACACACCCCAAATATCCTTAATTAATATAGATTTTTTTAAGAAAATTAACTGTAGTCAAATTTGATCTCCTGTCATGACTAAGCTGGCTTCATCCCCATGATAGAAGGTTGGCTCAATGTATGTAAATCAATAAATAAGGCACCATAAATTAGACAAATGGAAATCATATAGTCACCTCACAGAGAAAAGTCATTGGGTAAACTTCAATTGTGTTCATAAGTCTTGATGGAACTAGGAATGGATGGAACATCTATCAATATAATAAAAGCTGTGGACAAAACTGTGGGCAACTTTGATTATATGGAGAAAAATGAAAACTCTGGCATGAGATAAGGGTCCCTAATATCTCTACTTTTCCAATACTATACTCAAATTCTTTAGGAAAGAAAGGAGAAAATATAGATAGGCAAAGGGAAAAATTAAGAAAGGAAAAAATTCAGCTTTGCCAGTTTACAGATGACATGAATGTATACTAAAAGATCGTGCTGTATACTCTACTGAAACTTCTAAATATGATAATGTTGGCTCACATTATGTTATCTTGACACAAGCTAGAGTCCTTTTGGAAGAGAAATTCAACTGAGAAAATGTCCCCACCAGACTGGCCTGTGGGCAGGCCTGTGATGCATTGTCTTGACTGATGGTTAATGCTGAAGGCCCCAGCTCACTGTGGGCAGTGCCACAACTGACCGGGAGGTCCTGGATACTGTAGGAAAGCACGCTGAGGGGCTGGTGGGATGGATCAGCAGTTAAGAACACTGGCTGCTCTTCCAGAGGACCCAGAGGTTCAATTCCTAGTGCCCCTGTGGCAGCTCACATCTACTAATCCAGTTCCTGACATCCTCATACAGACATATGTGCAGGCAAAACATCAAAGCACATTTGAAAGATTTAATTAAAAATATTTGTTAAGAAGAAAGGAAAAGAAAGAAAGAGAGAGAGAGAGAGAGAGAGAGAGAGAGAGAGAGGGAGGGAGGGAGGGAGGGAGGGAGAGAGAGAGAGAGAGGGAGGGAGGGAGGGAGGGAGGAAGGAAGGAAGGAAGGAAGGAAGGAAGGGAAGGAAGATGAACAAGACATGGGACCAAGCCATGGGAAGGAAGGCAGTAAACAGCGTTCCTCCAAACCCTCTCTACTGTTCCTGCCTCCATGTTCCTGCCTCCATGTTTCTGCCCTACCTGATTTCCTACCCTGACTTCACACAGGGATGGATTGTTACCTGGAAGTGTATTTAAAAAAAAAAAAATGAGCCCTTTCCTTCCCAATTTGCTTTTGGTGACAATGTTTTCTACTTCAATAGAATCCCTAAATACTATCAGTAAAATAGCTGTTCACAAAAATCAACATAAACTATCATTAGCCTCTGTACACACTAACAAGATACTTGAAAGAAAGCAATTAGGAAAAACAGCACCTGGCTTAAAAAAGTTTTTTAAAGGCGACATCAGGAATAGCCCTAACCAAAGAAGTGAAGGACTTCTGTAAGCATAATTGGAAAATATCAAAAAGCGTCACTTACAGGAAGACATGTTCTGGGATTTGCAGAGCTCGTGGTAGAACCACAGTGGTAATAACTACATGGTAGTCATCATATAAAACAAAAATGTAAATAACACAGTGCAAAATGCCCTCAGAGAGAGAACACTAACTTAAAAGACATAAAATATTTGACAAAATTATCAAAAAATATGTGCCACAATAGAGAGCCTTTAGAACAAATACTGCTGGAAAAATTAGATATCTAAATTCTTCCAAAAGGAAGATTAAAACTATTTAATTTCACTTATTCGACACAAAAATAAACTCAAACTGGTTTGAAAGATATTGACATTGAAATGAAAAAAGCACCATAGTAACTAATTGTATAAACACACACATTCAAACCACTCATTGCACATTTTTCTTTTTTCTGCATTTTTGCAGAAAAGTTATATTAAGATAATATAAGAGGAGGTTCTATTGCTAACACCATTCCCCCAATCAGCTCTTGATTTGTCAGTAAAGAAGGCTGGGAGCCAATTGTTGGGTGGAGGGTACAGATGGGACTTACAGGTCCCAGGAGGATAAGGAGAGAGGCTTTTCTGCCACGCATGGAGGAAAGGGGATGCAGCAGTGATCATATAACGCTCCAGGACAAAGGCAGGTAGGATAAGAAGCCGTATTAGGGCTGGCAGTGGCAGATCTCAGAGCTAAGCCAGTGGATCAAAAGGGAGCAGGAAGGAGCTGGTGATGTGGCCATGATCTCGGGGCAAAGGTGGTAGCAACTTTTAAAACTACATACAAGATATATTGATACTCTACTATGTCTTCATGCACATGACTATGTGTGCATTGAATGGAAACAGTTTAGATAAAATGCAAAAGCAACTTGAAGGAGAAAGTTTAATTTGGCTCAGGGTGGATGGTTACTCTTTACCATTGTGGTGGTCTACATAAGAACAGGCCCCAGGCTGGGCGGTGGTGGCGCACGCCTTTAATTCCAGCACTTGGTAGGCAGAGGCAGGCGGATTTCTGAGTTCGAGGCCAGCCCCAGAGGCTCCTGAATCTTTGATTCTCAGTTGGTGCACTACTTAAGAAGGATTAGAGGTATGACCTTTTCATAGGAGGTATGTCGTGTGTGTGTGTGTGTGTGTGTGTGTGTGTGTGTGTGTGTGTGAGTGACAAATGTGTGATGTGTGAAGAATGAAGCTGGCAGGGTTTCTCATATATAGATTAAAATGCTGCAGATTAGAACACCTGTTGAATAGTTTTCCAATATCTTTGCTGTTATGAAGTTCCTTTCTAGTGTGAGGTATGTGGTGTTGAATCAAGTACAATTTTAGAAAAACCTTTGTCATATTCTTCACATAAATATGGTTTGTTTTCATTGTGAGTGCTCTGGTGGCCAATGAACATTGAACAAATCCAAAGGCTGTGTGACGCTACGTCACGTATAGAGTCTGGTGACAACTGAAGTCTAAGGAAGAGAGAAAATCCTTCACACAGCTCATTGCTGTCTTCCTTTGATTTCTCTTCCCATGGCAAATGCCATGACCCCAAACAACTTAGAGAAAGACAGCCTTGTTTTAGTTTAAACCTTAAAGGTCCATCATCCATGGAAGCCAGAGCAGGAACCGGAGCAGCAGCCATAGAGCAGCTGTTCTCAACCTATAGGTTGTGACCCCTTTGGCAGTCAAATAACCTTTCACAGTGGTCACCTAGGATCATGTGTATACAAGATATTTATGATTCATAACAACATCAGAATTACAGTTTTGAAGTAGCACTGAAAATAATTTTATAGCTGGGGGTCACCACAAGCTGATAAACTGCATGGGGGGAGGGGGGATTGTGACAGCATTAGGAAAGTTGAGAAGAACTGCCATAGAGGAAATGTGCCTGTTTGCTCCATATTTGAATATGCTCCTTCACCCAGATTTCTGTATAACCCAGGAACACTTGCTGTTGAATGACACTTCTTACCCTTGGATAGACTAATGCACATCACTTAGCCATCAAGAAAATGCCCCCCAAAATATGCCTACAGGCTAATCTGACTGAGTCAAATACCTAGTTGAGAGTCCCTCAGGAAGTGCCGGGTTGTGTGAGGTCGATGTCTACAGCTAACAAGGACATCTGCTCCTGCAGAGGTTCTCACCTTTGTCAATTCTTTGGCGTTGATGAAGACTTGACTTATCATTCAAGGCTTAGGCACAGTGTTTATACATGGAGAGTGTCTCTGCACTGAGGAAGTCTCTGGGATACTTAAGATGTGAAGAACAGGTAAAGGACTTGTCATGCTGATTGTTTTTGAAGGCTTCCTCTTCAGAATGAATTCTCCAATGCTTATATAGACATGAGGGATTAATAAGCCCTGGTCCTTATTGTAGGGTTTCTCTCAGGCGTGAATTGTTTGTGGTTGAGCAACAGCTGAATGATACATAAAACATCTGCCACGTCCTTCCCATGTACAGGCTAGCTGTCTGAACACTTTTATTTGTTTTAAGTTATGAAGTTCTTTCGACATCTCTCACATTCAGATGGTTTTCCCTCAAGACGAATTTTCTGGAGGTTAGAAAATGTTGTCTGAATAGTAAAGCACTCTCCACAATGGTCACAGGTGTATTGCTTCACTCTCTTATGGGTTCTTGCATGTTGAGTAACATCTGAAGGACTGGGAAAGGCTTTGCCACATTCCTCACACTCATAGGGCCTCTCCTCAGAGTGAATTCTCTGATGTCTTTTAAGGTCTGAAGAATAGTAAAACATTTTGCCACATTCTTTACACTTGTAAGTTTTCTGTCCAGTATGAGCTTTCTTGTGTCGACTAAGGTGATAACTCCTGCTATAGGCTTTGCCGCATTTCTCACAGGTGTAGCGTTTCTCTCCAGTGTGAACGACTTTGTGTCTACTAAGGGCTGAAAGATTACTAAAGGGTTTTTTACACTCTTCACACTTGTATGGTTTCTCTCCAGTATGAACTCTTTGGTGTTTTGTAAAGTCTGCAGGACTGGAAAACTTTTTGCCACATACTTCACACTCATAGGGTTTCTGTCCAGTGTGAATTTTCTGGTGATTAGTACGTGTGGAGGGCATAAAAAAGGCCTTGCCACATACTTCACATTTGTAAGGCTTCTCTCCAGTGTGAATATTATGGTGGTTAATAAGTGTGGAGGGCATAGAAAAGGCCTTGCCACACACTTCACATTTGTAAGGTTTCTCTCTGGTGTGAATTTTCTGGTGGTTATTAAGTATGGAGGGCAGAGAAAAGGCCTTGCCACATATGTCACACTTACAGGGTTTCTCTCCAGTGTGAATTCTCAGGTGATGAGTAAGGACCGAGCTCTTAGCAAAGACTTTGTCACATCCTTTACATTTATAGGATTTTTTTCCTGGTGAGTAAAAGTTGAGATAAAAAGAAAAGATTAGAAACATTTGTCATATTTATAATGCATATCTTTAATACAGAGACTTTAACTCATTTTCATGGATAAATAAAAACTACAATACATCACAACATCTATATTCACTGTACCTATATTTAGAAAATACAGCAGGTGGAAATCATTTAAACTTGAATTGAAATAAGACGACAACAAAACAGAGTATAGAAAGAGTGGAGCATAATTCAAATGTAAATAACTATGAAAGTTGTAACAAGGATAGTAACAGAAACTCTTCAGGAATTATAATAACAGGACAGAATGATGATAAACAAGCATAGGAACTGTATGAGTGCATACACCTGAAAATGACAAATCAGCCAAACTAGGAAACCAGAAAGTTAATGATGATTGTGTGAACCTGGATGGGCATGGGAAAAGATGATGTGTTATCCTGAGTATGCAGTTTTAGTTGTGGACGATAGAAAGCATACGCTGTATAATCAGAGGACTGTGGGCAAACCATTGAATAATTTGCTTCATCAATTTGAGACAGCAGGCTTTCCGTTACAGTCTAATGACAAGACGGTATACCAGGAAAATATTATTAGAAAAAAATACCAAGTTCTGCTATAAATGACAAATTCTGAAAACCGGATATACCTGTCAGTTAACTAAATTAATTAAACAATTAATTAAAAGTAGCCTAATTTCTAAGAACTATTTATTTACAAGATAAATAACCCCAGAGTAACCAAAGAAAAGAGAAAATATAGAAAACATGAACATATGAGGCTTGTGTTCACACGTGTAAGTGGAAATATACAATACTGATGGTCGCAAAAACATGTTAATATAGATTTTTCATAGACATTAAAAAGTGTTACAGTCTTAAAATGTTTTAACTGTAGGTATTCCACCTAAAAATACACATAGTACATCTAATGAGATGATTTCAGGCAGACTAGGTAGCAAAAATCATAATAGAGAAAATGGAACTGCAAAGGAGGAACCAAAATCTAAAACTCAACAAAATTCTTAACCACTGTAGGAGGCATTCTTCTAGACTTGTACAGATTTCACCCAAGACTATCTACTCACAAAGGCATGTGTGTTAAATCACTGACACTATGTGAAAGAAAACATGAAGATGAATACATCAGATAATTCAGATATCACTCTGAAAAGACAATTTAATTAACAGGATATAAACCTGTGACAGAGAAAACAGGGATTCTAGTCAGAGAGGGAAAGAGAACTAGAAAGGGGGAGGAGAGGAAGTAAAATAACAGGAAGAAAAAGAAAAAGTTATAAGGAGTCATACTATTCACTATCTACCTAGAAATATATGTACAGTAGATGGAAATGGGATATGAATATACATAGATAATTTAACTGATGTTTTCCGATGGGAGCTGACAATGCTCCCTCCAAGAGCCAAAAACCAACTAAGAAAATCCTTGAGCACCAAGCATGAAAAGCCTTCTTTTGAGTAATTAGTCAAGGTGGTCCTAAAGACTCCCAGAATATTCCAGACTATTGCTAATGCCTTCAGTTGTTCCTCTCAAGTGGAAGGTGGGTTCTTACTGCTGAAGACACCACATGCTTAAGACACAGAACCCAGAGGCCCTTGAACTGGAAATGATCAGAATGCCTCCTCCCTGAGGACTAGTTTTCATGGTAACAGAAGGCAGCATGGAAGCTTACCAAGAAGGGAAGCAACCAAAAGTCCTACCCAGTCATGATGTCTATGAACCGCACCAATGACCAGCATGGCACAACTCACAGGGTGCAGTATTGACAAGCCTAACAGGATAAGCTCTTTAGGACCCACTCAACAAGAAAGAAATGCCTAGTACTGGAAACTGAGCCAACCACCTGGAGCTAGTGAAACCATGGATCTTGGAGAAGAGCCTACAACTGCCACTTTTCTAAACCAGCATAGTCCCCACCACTACCTTCTAAAGGTTGGTCCTTACACTCTGAGGGAATTATAGTCCCTATCCCTCACCAAGGAAACTTTTCTTTGCAAAAAAAAAAAAAAAATGCAGACCATTTCAAATATCCACAAATGATCAAAATGTAGACTTGGGGAGCTCAGTCCAAGTCGAATGAATGAATGAATGAATGAATGAATGAATGAATGAATGAATGAATGAATCAATACACCTAAGGCTTGGGGAACATTGTGGAAAAGGGGCTGAAAGATTTTTAAGCACCAGAGGGTAAGGGAGTTTACTGTGGGATAGTGTCTCCCAGTAATATCAGAAGCTACACTCAAAGTCTTACCAACTTGACTGCCTACACACAGGCAAAGCAAGGACAACCAAGACTCACGCTCGTGACGACAGACGAAAGCCTACAAGGCCTCAGCCCTATGCAAAAAACTACAGGCAACCAGGAAATACAGAGAGAGGGAGAGCAAGTCTTCCTCCAGGAAGAGCACACCAACCAGTGATCCAATCTCAAACCGTCTATCTTGGAATCATACATACAGGTAACAGTGTACAGCCTGAATAGTTCATTTAGGAATAGAAGTATATGCATGTGACAACAATCAATTAAAAAGGAGGCCATGGATCTGAGAAAGAGCAAGAAGGAGTATATGGGAGGGTTTAGAAGGAGGAAAGGGGGAATGATATAACCTCAAAAATAATTTAAATACTTTTTTGAAAAGAAATGTATGTATGAGGTACTGACTTCCTATGAGGTATGTATGAGGTATGGCTTCCTACATAGGTTTTTAGAACGTGTGCCAAGTTTAAGAGTGGTAGGAGATAGTGACCAGTCCATTGTAATGTAGACTCTCACCGAAATTCAGTACTAAAAATGGACAGGAAGAACAATGGCTAGAGACTTAAAGGACCATTAAAATCTGAGAGATGCTCTTCTCTGACAGCACACGTCATTTAAAAAGAGAGTAGCAGGACGTTTTCCACCAGAAAATGACACCTCAATGTCTACGTTAGAGCCTGGCGTTCTGTTGGATTCGACCTTGCACTCTGCCCCTCTCCCCCTCATCCCTACACACCTCCGGGCACAGCCGCTGCTTTTCTCTTCACATACTGAAGCTCTTGATTTTTCTCCAAAAATCTGACCAATATCGGCTTGGAGAACGAAAGGCCTGTGGGAAGGGGAAAAGAAGGGAATTAGCATTTCTACTCCAGTACTGTGCATATAAGAAAAAACAAGACCTAAGGTAGGATTGTAGAAAATGAGCTCCTCACATTGTTTCTGATAGGCATTTTAGAGTACTTAGGAGTTAATAGTCACAGATCTTCATTTTTGTCATTTACAAGGAAAACTATAAAATCAGAAAAGAATAAAATATTTTCTTTTCCATGTGTGTCCCATGGCCTGCCGCATTTAATTTCTGGCACAACAACAGTGAAGGAGGCACACACTGAAATACATTAAAACACAAGTTAAGTGAAACTTGTCTTAGTTGCCCTTAATTCTCCCTTAAAAGCCGGCCTGCAAGCTGGGCATGGCAGCTCCAGCACTTGGTAGGCCAAGACAGGCATCTCTCTGAGTTCAAGACCAGCCTGGTCTAGAGAGCAAGTTCCGCTGCAGCCAGAGAAACTTGTGGGGAAAGCAGGCCAATTAGAAAGTGAAAGTTCCTATGAGGGTTCTATAAAAGGAAGTTACATGTTGACCATGAATTAGGAATTCATTATGGAAGTGATCCTCACCCAGGAACACAAGGTGGCTGTAATTCTCCAACATCACATCCCTGTACAGATTCCACTGAGCAGAGTCCAAGCATTCCCACTCTTCTGCAGAGAAATCAATGGCCACATCCCTGAATGACAGCATTTCTGAAATAAATATCAATGAATGAATATCACACAATAGACGATTTAAAACCAATAATAATAATAATAATAATAATAATAATAATAATAGTAATAATAATACAAACACCCATAGGCATTATGTGCTGTGAACACAATTCTAAAGTTTCCCTAGGGTGAAAGAGCTAGAAATGCTTCTGATGTGAGCAAATGATATTACTAATTTATGGTTGATATAGTCCTGTGATCTCACACAGTACCCATCTTTAAGAGAATAATAAAAGATCCTATACATGAAAATAGCTGTTACACAGTTAGGAATGCTAAAGCGTAAAATGAATACATCCAAAAGGGGATGCAGATCCCATGCTTGTATAATGCACCCCTTTATACTAAAGTCATGATGTGTGATGAGAATTTACATCTCAACACTTAGTAGACAGAATAATGAATACGAAAGGAAATTAAGCTGCATATTCTGATGGAGACACTGTCCTAGAATCTGAGTTGCCCAGCATGCAGTCAGTAGTAATACTGACTTTATAGGAGTTAGGAAGTGCTTCCCTTCCTTCCTTCCTTCCTTCCTTCCTTCCTTCCTTCCTTCCTTCCTACCTTCCCTCCTTTCTTATTGAAGAAATAAAGAATTTAGAGAAATGACTATAGATTTTCATTAAAAGCCTGGTATAATTCTTCTGTTAATCCATCTGGGCCTCTGTTTCCTTTTTCTTTCTTTCTTTTTCTTTCTTTTTTCCTTTATTTTCATTTTAGGGAAAAGGAACTTGTTTTTGTATGTATAACCTCATTTGTATGGTCTGTTTAGCTTGCCGGTCTCCTCTTAATTTACCGCAGGCAGTCTAGAGAAATCTAGAAATGGATTGAGGGACAGGTTTCTAAAGCACTCCCTGACAAGGCTCTGGTTTCTCCTGTGTCTGCTGCAGCGTTTCCCTGGCTCTCCTGGTCTGAACTGAGGTCCCGCTTTTCTTCCCTTCAGTCAGCTGAGCCAACAGTCACTCTTCTTAACTGTCCTAAGAACCTCTGGGTCTCACTGGTTGCTTTTGCAGTTTTCTTAGTTTTTATTTCATCTTTTTATGTTCTCATTTTTATTTTTGTCTACTCGATTTGTGTTTGGTTTCTTCTGTGTAATTGTTGAGTTGTGTCATCAAGTTATTTATTTGTGTTCTTTATGGTTTTTTTTTTTTAAAAAAAAAACATATACTCTTAAAGTTGTAATTTCCATCAGAGGACTACTTTAAGTTCATTAAGTTCCACACATTTTTTGAAATTCATAATATTCTCAGACAATTCATTCCAAGTTCTAAAAGACTAGAGATCCCAACTTAAACTAACCACACTCATCAAAAATTATCTGATGTAGTTGAAGGAGAAAAAACTTTTCAGGATAAAATCAGGTATGCAAGTGGTTCACAGACATACATGAAGGTAAAATATTAATATAGAGAGCCAGAGCACAGAAGAAATATCAACGGAGAAGGCTAACAAATCCCAAGTCACGAGAAGTATGAAGGAAGTTGTTTAATAGAAAACCCAGAACTGTCTTAACAAGAAAACAAAACAAAACAAAACAAAAACTAGACATTGCCAAAAGCTTCTCCACACATGGGAGGTGAGAAGCGCACCCTTCACTGTTCTTTATCCCGGAGATGGCCACGCGTCAGCAGGAAAGCTGCTCAGCTCATAGACCAGCAAGAGCCCAGAGCGGAGTAAAGACAGAAACCCTTCCCGGAGAGAGCTAGAGCAGGTTCCCGGTGGAAGACCTAGCTGCCAGGATCACTACCTAATGCTGCCCAGCACAGGCCCACCACAGCACAGCACACCACTGCCGCTGATGGGAATCTGCTCTTCGCAGGCTGCCTGTGGGCTGCCTGTGGGTGGAGGGCAGAAGGTCTCTCACCATGGCCTCATTAGGTGGGTTTTGGCTAAATTAATGGAAACATTCCGGGACATTTAAGCTTAAGCGTGACAAAGTTTACTTTCTAGGTGGAAGAAATGCAACGCCTTTCTGGCCAGGGAGTTCCTAAGAATTGCTGCATATTCCTACTCATCCCCTAATCGGAATATGGAATCTCACTGCCCCCTCCTTCAGTGGAACCTGCTTCTAGACACAAGCCTAGAACAACAGAATAGAGAGAGTGGAAGTCACAAGAACTCTCGCACCTCTTGTCCGTGTGCCTCAGAGACATTTTGTGAGAGAAGTCCAAACAGATTCTGCCCTTCTCAAGTGTAGGTTCATCGTCCCTGCCCACTCCTTTTCCTTTCCTCGTTATTCTAGAATATTAAGTTTATAAACTTTATAGACAAAAATACTAGGTGTTTTACAAACTTTATAAACACGAGTACTACGTGGCTATAAAGTGCGGTAGTGACCAGAAACTCCGCGTTCTCTAGACGTCCTGAGAAACTTGACAACAGCCAGAAGGGAGTGAGTAAGCTGGCACCAGGATGCTTCCACAGCCAAGCTGGAAAGAGAACTCCCCGCCTTGCCTGGAGGCAGGCAGTCGCCGACCAGCCTCGCCAGGGAGATTCTGGGTGGACTGAAGCAGCAGCCGACTGATGGCTGCTCCCAACACCGTCCCTGTCGCCCTCTCTCCAGCGCTGACTTAAATCCTGACTCAGTAGCCCACCCTAGGTTGAACAGCCCCTCCAAAGTGAGCTTCTCCCTACATCCCTAGTGACCCGTGACAACTCCTTCAAAGATGGACCTACCTGCCCACCCTGCACAATGCCTCAGGCCTGGCGGGCTGCCCTGCACCCTGGACCAACCTTCACCTCAGAGATCCAACCCCAGCAGGGTAGTAAGAAACTTGAGCCCAAATTGGAGAAGGACTCGCGGTAAAGGGCGAACACGTGCAGAAAGAGCCCGAAAGGCTTGCTTGTTACGTCACATTGAGGGAGACTACATTTCCCATAAGTCTGTGTAATGGAGAGCCAAGAAGAGTGCTGAATCGGGTGAGAAAGGATAGAAATGCACCGTCTCTGCCGCTAGAGGGAGACAGACGGAAGAAATCCGGCTGCTTTTAAAATCCTCTGCTCACAGCTAGAATGTTGGAATGTGAAACCTTACAATAATGTTTATTAAATGTACTGGTTATTTTTGATCACTTTACTGTGGTTTCACACTCAGCTCTGCTAATTATAGGAACTTACTACAGAATAAAAGATTCATTTTGACTCAGTTTTTACTTTGAGATAATTACAAAAAACTAACAAGGGAAGTCACACGGCTAAGCCTTTCAAATGAGTTTTGAAGACAGGACCGGTGGCAGCCACCTGGTGGCAGCTACTCATGTATTGAAATGAAAAGAACAAAAAGGAACGGGAGGTAGCTGAGGGATGTGACAGGTTCCATAAAGTCAGGAGGCCTTTATTTTTAGTGTGCTACACTGAATGCAGCCAACACGGGAGAACCAAATACAGTCTTGGGGTAGCAGGGACACAGACAAATTATTCCTTGAATACTGTGGTCTTAGAAATATGTTCCTGGGAATATAAAATGAGCTAGGAACTCACTTCGCAGCATGGATGTATGTGCTCTCCTGTCTTTTCCTAGAAATTATTACTCCTGTGTCTGTCACTGCTGAGGTCAAATCATGTACAAATTGTATACGTTAGTACTTGTGAGAGACAATGATTCTCAAGGAAACTATTTCTGAGCAGAGACACTGGGAAGTTCATATTTCATTTTCTCTCACCATAACCCACTCACATTTTCTCTCTGTGGCTTTTTTTCTTGTTACTATTTCCTTGAAATGATTGATCATGAGTTGAGTCATAGTAGGTGACAAGTACATAAGACATTTATATTATAAAGTACATGCAAAATGAATACTACACACTCTGTGCTAAAGGAGGAGGCCATAAGGACAAGAGAATCCTGCAAGGGTAACAATCAAAAGTATGTCTTCAGAGAAGGTACAAAACTATATTGCCAGTATGTCTATGTGTTTCCTGATGAGAGATGTGTTAATGAAAGGGCCTACAATGTATCTGGAGTAGTGGTGCTAGCTCAGTATGTGCTGGGCGTAGGGAGTATTGAAAATTGCACAAGCAAACAGTTGATTTTACTGGATTTTTCAGGAACATATTTTTAACATAACTTTTAGCAGATATTTAATCATGTATTTTATATGTACATTTTAAAAGTGAGGGGATGATATTACCTTCAAGTATCAATTCCTTTTCTAAAGTATAAGCCTATTATTTAATTTTCTTTTCTTGGTTTAGTCCAAACAAGTTTTCTCTGTGTCGTCCTGTCAGTCCCACACCTGCATCTGTAGACCAGGATAGCCTCCAACTCAGAGATCCTCCACCCACTACCTCCTGAGTGCTGGAATTAAAGGCAAGCACCGCCATGTCCAATGGAAATTTTTTGAATTATATATTTTTCTTTCAACTTTATGAGTGTATGTCTGTGCACGATGCACACACACATTTTTTTTTATATGAGCCGGAGCATGTTAGAATAAGGAGTCTGGTCTTCTGGAGCTACTGCCACATGTACTTGAGCGCACGTGCTTGTTGGAAACGAAACCCGAATCCTCAGCAAGAAGGTTAAGTGCTCATAACTACTCTAGACTTCCAATGTAGACTTTGAAATGAACTTGTCAAACATCACACCTAATGGAGAATGTTTCAGTGGGGGAAATTAAATGAGCAAGATATTATGCAAACTATCTTATTAGAGGTAATAGATAAACTTGTCAGCAGGGTCTAAGCAAACATATTTGACCTGAGAACTCAGCTTCCAGTAGACTGTGCCTGGGTTACTATTATCCTCTCTTAGGTCCTGCATGAACGGTTTGTACCTGTACCACGGTAGCTCCTCCTCCTCTTGAATTAGCATCAAGGATTAGCATCTCTCAGATGAGTTAGTACACTTTCAATTAGGCTTCCAGGTAACAGACACAAACATGCATGTACATATATACACACATGTTGGGGTTTGGTCTGGTGATGTTTGTATTCATATGTTAAGTTATATACTCCAAGATCTGGTTGTCCCAAGAAGAGAAAATTCCCATGAACACCAGCCTTTGTTGTTCAAAGTTTATCCCCCAGTTTGAAATGATTAGTTAAATAAAAATCACTATGAACAACTATTGGGGAGAATAGAGAGAGGTAGAGTATAAGTTACTGGGCTGGGGGGGGGTTGAAGGAAGGGGCCACAAGGGAGAAGGAGAAAGAAGAGAAAGAGTAAAGAGAAGGAGAAGAACAAGAGAAAGAGAGATCTCCTTAGCCAGGATCGACCAGAGCACATGCCTGAATGAAATTTCTCCGCGGGGCACCAGATTGCTGGAGGACAAATAACACAGGAAGAATCAAACAGCAAGAATTTGCAGAGCACATATGTAAAGTAGCCTATCTAGCCTTATAGAATTATATTAGGGTAATCCTGCATGAATTGCACACAGCTTAATAAATACATCATAGTCTGAATCTCACCCGTTTGAAGCTACATGCAGAAAACCATAATTTATATTATTTCTAAAATATGCATACTGCTGAGAATAAGGTTACTCACTCAAGTCAAATAGCTTTGACCATAGCAGGAAGTCTGTATCCAAAAGTCGTGCCTACAATTCATTCCTTGGCGCAACAGAACTGTCAACTCTCAGTTTAGCTACGATGGAGGTAAAAATCCTTTGGTGATTTGAGGGTCATTGAAGTATAGCCTTATTACAATGAAATCTAATGTCTAAAAATTGTTCTTATTTTAGGCTTGTACCACAGAAAGAGCCAAGATTTTAAACTCTACTAAATACAAAACAAACAAAAAGACTTTATTTATTTATGTTCATTTAAGAAAATACTAGTAGTGATGTATTATTGAAATATACAGTTAATATGTTTGGAGTTATTTGAAATTTATACTGAGAAAAACGTATGTATTTTCAGTATTGCTGTAGACAAGCATCTACATAACACTGTTAAATTGATTGTTTTATATCAAACAACTTTCATAATACTCATTTTTATTGTTATAATATTTTATAAATTTTAAGGAATATGACAAAAAAGATATTGTAGGTATTGAAGAGGGGGTCTCTGGGAGGAGTTGGGGTACAAAAGGGAAACAAGAACGTGATTTAATTCTATTTACTTAAAACGTGTTTTTAAATGTTAACAAATTCAGACAAATTGAAATCATGTAACTTTTTTCATCATAATGCAATAAAAGTTAAAAAATGAATCTCAAAACAAGAATAAAAGCAAACAAAAAAGAGAAAAATAAATAAATAAATAAATAAATAAATAAATAAATAAAATATGCATACTGGAAGCCTAGCTGTGCTCAGAAATGCTAAGCCCTGATGGTTGCTGGCAATGCCCTTCACTGGCATTCAGGAGGAGGACAGACCAGTCATGACTTCATTCTAAACATTCATGCCAATCAAGTGTCCATGTGAATGTGCTGCTTGTTGACTCTAGTTTCTCTAAGTGGAGGAAGCTGTTCTGCATTTCTGAGTTAACACACGGCCTGGAATACAAGAATTGAATAAGGACTTTGCACAGTATCTTCTCTGAAACAGCTTCCCTGTGAATCGGAAAGCACCATGGAAGCATGAAACCTTCCTTGTGATGGATGGGGTTAGCACCTTCGTCTCAAGCATGAACTGCACAGGAACAAGCCTTCCTAAGAAGGGATGAGCGTTCTCAGCACTCCATGGTTCCAATGTAGCTTCACTACACTGAGCTCATTTGACAGTCCTAAGAACATATTTCAGATACCTTTGTATTCAAGGAAGAACCATCGCAGTGTTCTGCTCAGAAGAAGTGAGGAAAGTTAAAGGCAGATTCCATGCCGATAGTGCCAAGATGAACAACATAAAAATCAGAGGAGAGACAGGAAATTCTGTAACGAAGATCAAACCTAACACAGAGGGAAATATCCTATAATGCACGGTACACCAAGAATCAGTACACACACTACTGTGATCTGCCCCTGATCCTCAGAAAGCTGTAGAGGAAGGAGGTAAGCATGTGTTTAGAAAACACCTGGGTCAAGTTTGTGAGAAGCCATGATGAAGGGGCTGTGGTAGATGAGGTGGTATGTGAGAGTGAACACAAATATTAAATTTCTCATGCAGATTAATGGATGAAGTGTCATCAAGGGATTTATACATGGAAAGATCAACACATGGATTCTGGAATTTCTTTGTGTAAACATCAGAGACTTGCACTTTTCACTTTGTTCAATGATTTTTAAACATCTGTGCCCCTGACCCATGTCCTTCACTGAATAGATTCCAGTGTTCGCATGAATCCTTTTTCTAGCTGTGGCATCTTATTTATGTATGGCTCACAAAGTGTGTCAGCACAGGAGAACAAGGATTAATTAAGTTCATTTGTATTACTGTGTTTAACACCAAAGGCACCTTCATTATAGCCACTGTTTTACCCTAAGCTAGCCCCTGTCTGTTTTCCACTTTGTATTAGATATAATGTGTTGATGAATTGTCCATGCTAGTGAGCCTTGTTTTCTGATTCTTCTGTCTTAAGAGCCTGACATGCTGTATAATAGGGTAACCAAGGATGGCTACCATAGTCTCCTGCTTTCTTATTTTTAAGTAAAGAAGATCAATCTGTCTATAATAGCCAGAAGCTGGAAAGAACCCAGATGTCTCTCAGCGGAGGAATGGGTACAGAAAATGTGGCACATTTACATAAAAATACTCACCTATTAAAAACAATGAATTCATGAAAGTCTTAGGCAAATGGATGAAACTAGAAAATATCATCTTGTGTGAGGTAACCCAATCATAAAAGAACACACATGGTATGTACTCACTGTTAAGTGGATATTAGCCCAGAAGCTCGGAATACCCAAGACCACATGAAGTTCAAGAAGAAGAAAAACCAAATTGTGGATACATCAGTCCTTCTTAGAAAAAGGAACAAAATACACATGGGAGGAGATACAGAGACAAAGTGTTGAGCAAAGACTGAAAGAAAGGCTATCCAGAGACTGCCCCACCTGGGGATCCATCCCATATACAGTCACAAAACCCAGACACTTTTGTGGATGCCAACAAGTGCTTGCTGATAGAATCCTGATATACCTGTCTCCTGAGAGGCTGCACCAGAGCCTGCCAAATACAGAGGTGGATCCTCTCAGCCAACCATTGGACTGATCACAGAGTCCTTAATGGAGGAGCTAGAGAAAGGACCCAAGGAGCTGAAGAGGCTTGCAGCCCCATAGGAGGAACAACAATATGAACCAACCAGTACCCCCAGAACTCCCAGGGACTAAAACACCAACCAAAGAGTACACATGGAGAGACCCATGGCTTCAGCTACATATGTAGCAGAGGATGGCCTTGTTGGTTATCAATGGGAGGAGAGGCCCTTGGTCCTGAGAAGGCTTGATGCCTCAGTGTAGAGGAAATGCCAAGACCAGGAAGCAGGAGTGAGTGGGTGGGTGAGCAGAGGGAAGGGGACAGGAAGAGGGGGTTTTTGGAGGGGAAACCAGGAAAGGGGATAACATTTGAAATATAAATAAAGAAAATATCTAATAAAATATTAAAAAAAACTGGAGAAGAGGAAGAGGAAAAAGAAGAAGGAGGAGGAGGGGAGAGGGGGAGGGGGAGGGGGAGGAGGAGGAGGAGGAGGAGGAG
>JADRCD010232213.1:18837-54889 GCA_019843815.1 Montemys delectorum
GAAGGAGAAGGAGAAGGAGAAGGAGAAGAAGAAGAAGAAGAAGAAGAAGAAGAAGAAGAAGAAGAAGAAGAAGAAGAAGAAGAAGAAGAAGAAGAAGAAGAAGAAGAAGAAGAAGAAGAAGAAGAAGAAGAAGAAAAAGAAAAAGAAGAAGAAGATCAATCTGAAGTTTCTCTTCAGTAGCAAGATTCTGTAAGTAGATATGAGTTTTAAAATCACGATGTTTTGGCAGAAATAACTAGGAAACATGATAAACATTACTGAGAGAGGCTCCACTCACAGGCTAAATTCGAATGCTGCGTCCACAGGTCTTTAAAAGAGCCCGAATGACCTGTGGTTGCACCCATATTGAATTGAACCTGCTCACAGTTGAGCAGGATCCCAAGCACTGAGTAAATCCTCTTTGTGTTCCCGGAAGTTATTCGCACTGACTCATGGGAAATGGAGTCCCAAGCGCTATGACGTCACCAAAAAGGGTTGAGGATATTTAGCTTCTGCGTTCTGCCTTCAAACTTTGCTTCCCCACAAAGTTAGGCGAGTGTCCTGCTCAAAACTGGGCTTGGATCTCTGACGTGGAGGTTGGTGCAGGGAGCAACGCCGTCCTTCAGATTTGAGGGACTGTGGCGGGTCTGATGCAGAGAGAGCTGACTTGGGCTGGTTGGGAGACAGAGGAAGCTGCTGATCTGAAGGTTTTGTGCTGACCAAGGCTAGGACACTGCCCCTGGTGCATATTTGACCTGGAAGAGAGGCTCATGCCAAAGCTATGTGCTGTGTCCGGTCTCTTTGGACACTCCTGCAGCTCTACTCCACTTGTGCTTCTGGGACCAGAGGGCTAGCTCAGTAGCTAAGGAATGGAGAAAATTTTCCATGCCCTTTAAGTAAAAGCTTATACACTATATATTTAAATTTTTTCTTCTACCCTTCAGTACTAGCTCTCACACATGGCTGGTGTCAGATTTCTCAGGATATCTAGGGCAAGTGAGGTTTCTGCCTTCTGTATTTATAGCCTGTCCAAGACTCTTGGGTTGAGCTGACAGAAGTTTCTAAACTTCCTATTTTACGAAGACAGTTTTGTGAACGTGATTAGTTTAGGGAATGTCAGTCCCAATTAGTAAGTTGACACTTTTCCGGACAGCTACGTTGAAAAGGAGCCTGCTATACACACCTCAGACCTGAATCCCCAGACTAACATAATTATATTCACAGAATAATCCTGTAAATTTGTAAAGCCATGGCTCATTCAGGATCCTCATCATATATTTTGCTACAACAGTAAAACCATATGTATGTGAGCTAGATAGTGTGCTCTGACATTAAAGTCTACTCTCTGGAAAGGAAGCATGAACTTCACACCATCTTGTCCTATCTACCAGAATTTTCAATGAGTTTTCAACAATATCTAAAATAATAGACACTTCCTAGTTAGTGTTGCTAACTTGTAGAAAAAACAGTAATATTATATGAAGTAAGAAAAGAACACAGCCTTGTATAGCAAAACAGCTTCCTTACAATGTGCATAGAACAGCATGCTCACATATAACTTATAAGCACCAAATATTCATGTATATTTTGAATTAAACAGCCCTAGGGTTGAAATTGAACTTAAGCCCATTCTGATTGATCTCTATTATCTCTGCATTTTGGGGGGATGAGTCAGCAATCCCAGAGTTTAAAATCATCCTCTGCTTCATAGCCATTCATGGTGAGCCTAGGCTACATGATACTCTGTGTTTAGAAAATATTCTTCAAAATGTTCAACATCCTTAGTCATCAGGGAAATGCAAATCAAAACAACTCTGAGATTCCACCTCATACCAGTCAGATTGACTAGGATAAAAGACTCAGGTGACAGTAGATGCTGGATAGGTTGTGGAGAAATAGGAACACTACTTCATTGCTGGTGGGATTGCAAACTGGTACAACCACTCTGGAAATCAGTTTGACGGTTCCTCCGGAAATTGGACATAGTTCTACTGGAGGACTCAGCTATACCACTCCTGGGTATATACCCAAAACATGCTCCAACATGTAATAAGGACATTTGCTCCACCATGTTCATAGAAGCCTTATTTATAATAGCCAGAAACTGGAAACAACCCAGATGTCCCTCAACAGAGGAATAGATACAGAAAGTGTGGTACATCTACACAATGGAGTACTACTCAGCTATTAAAAACAATGAATTTATGAAATTCTTAGGGAAATGGTGGATGGACCTGGAAAATATCATCCTGAGTGAGGTAACCCAATCACAAAAGAACACACATGGTATGCACTCTCTGATAAGTGGTTATTAGCCCAGAAGCTTGAAATACAGGAAGAACAACCCACAAACCACAAGAAACTCAAGAAGAAGGAAGACCAAAAGGTGGACATTTCATTCCTTCTTAAAAAGGGGAACCAAATACCCATGGAAGGGGTTTGAGAGATTAACTATGGAACAGAGACTGAAGGGAGGACAAGCCAGCCTAATATAACTATCTCCTGAGAGCCTCTGACACTACCTGACTAATACAGATGTAGAGGCTCATAGTCATCCATTGAACAGAGTACAGGGTCCCCAATGAAAGAGTTAGAGAAAGGATCTATGGAGCTGAAGGGTTTACAGCCCTTTAGGATGAACAACAATATGAACTAACTAGTACCCTCAGAGCTCCCAGGGACTCAACCACCAACCAAGGACTATACATGGTGGGACTGATTGTTCTGGCAGCATGTGTATAGTAGAGGATTGCAAATTTGATCATCAATGGGAGGAGAGGCTCTCCGCCCTGTGAAGGTTCTATTCCCCAGTGTAGGGGAATGCGAGGGCCAATAAGTGGGAGAAGGTGGGGTGGCAGGCATGGGGAGGGGGGAGGCAACAGGGGTTTGTTCTTGTTGTTTTTGTTTGTTTGTTTGTTTGTTTGTTTTATAGAGGGGAAACTGGGAAAGGAGAAATTTACATGTAAATAAAGAAAATATCTAATAAAAAAGAAAATATTCTTTAAAAATAGTTTACTGATTGTAGTAATTACTTCTGACTCCTCTTACTTCTGAGCACCAATGACCTAACAGAAATCCATCTAACTGGCATCTTCTAGTTATCAAAACTTACACATGTGCTCAGGGATGTTCTATTGACTGTGTTTGAAATCTAACTTCCAGGTTTTTTCACTAGCATCCTGTTGTTAATGACATCAGATGTTGGTGAGTAGAAACTCAGTATTTCTGTGGGGAAGGATCCTTCTCTTTGCTGCTCTGGGCCGATTTTTCCGTATTTGCAGGGAATGTTTGTTATGAGTGCATATTCCTCCGTTATTTTCAATCATGACCTCATGGTGCTTTCTTCTGACTTTATCTGCATTCTTCCAAGCTGAGCTTCCTGCCCTCTGATCTGAGACTTCCTCCATCTGCCCATTTCCAGCTCCACAGTTCTTCACTGATGCAACTCCCCGTGGTTTACATTCCCCTGTGTTTCTCTAGAACTTGACCACCTTCCCATGTACTGACACCAGTAATCCTTACACCAAATGCTCAAGTGCATGTGCAACTGCCAATGGAAAATGGCAATCACATCTACCACTGTCCTTCACATGTGGTATCGCCCCCATCCAGGCAGTAAACTGTTATGGTGGGATTCCTTCCTCTTCCTCAGGGAGGAGTCCAGTCTCCTATGCTGTGCAGTCCCACCCTTTTCCTCCCAGGCTCTTCATTTCATCCTAATGTTACTGTGAGTGATGGCATGAATAAAGGACTCAATGATTTTAACAGACTCAGGCAGAAACCTTGTCATGTTTGACAAGTCGTTCTGGGTAACTCTGAAGGGTCCTTGTGTTGGGTGATGTCCCAGTTCCTGGGGATGGCTGTGTGCATATCAGAGGCTATACAGAGAAGACAGAAATCTAATTTGTACAGATTAGGACAAGTCAAAAAAGTGTAAGGAATAAACCTGAGGAGCACAGGTTGGAATCATGTTTTCTTTTGAATCTAAATATTTCTGTCAATTTTGTCCAGTGACCATTTTTAACTGCAGTGATATATTTTGACTTAAAAAGTATGTGGCAGTTCGTCAGGTAGGCTCTAAGACTGTATTCAATTGATTTCTTGTTTTTGGTAGACATAGAAATACAAGTCAGATGGAAGAGAATATGAATCACAACTGTTTCCAGGTTGAAATACACATACTATTTCATTACAAACAGGCATGAACTATGTTCTGAGTAGGTAAAATTTGCATTCATATTTGGATATATAATATTGAAACTTATAAACTATCACATACATATCCATTTTTATACCAAAATTTCCCTATAGTCTTAAACATCTTTTTCAATTTTCCAGTCTTAAGCTCTGAGTCAAACTATTACCAAATACGTTGCTGTGTGTCAAAATATTACCAAATTTCTTAAGAATAAATGATTGCCGCATGTCCCATTTCTGTGGGTCAAGATCCTGGAAAGAGACAGGTGGGTTGGCTCCTTTGTGGTGTTTCTATTATGTCCTGTAATTGATAGATACACTTGGTCTGAAATGGAAAGTCTTTAGTTGTTGGCCAAGAATCCAGCCCTGTTTTATCTTTGACATCTCACAATCTCCTGACATCAGAGTTATGTGACTCCACCACTCCTGGAAATTTTTCCTTGAGCTTGAAAACAGAGAAGCAGGAGTTCGTATAACTTTACTCCATTATAGAGCATATGGCCAGTGGGCTGTGAGGTGCCACAAGTATGTTTACATGAAATCTAGTTTTCCAGTGTGTTCAGTTTATCCACAAAACCATTCCTTGAATGTCATGCTGTTGATACAGATTACGGTAATCTGACATCTCACTCATTGTAGGGGCTATTCCTGGTTGTCAACTTGACTATATCTGAAATGAACTACAATCCAGAATTAGAAGGCTCACCTGTGGCCCTAATCTGGAGGCTGAGAGATACAAGTTTCCGACTTGAATCTTGGCATGAAGACTTGAGGAATAGTGGCTATGAAGCCCAGAGGATTAACATAGAAAGCTCTATGAGTTCAAGATCATCTGGGATTAAAGGTGTGGTGACATAGTAGCTATGAATCCTAGAAGATTAAGACTGGAAGATCTAAGAGTTCAAGCAAGGTCATCTGGGGTTAAAGGTGTGGTGGCACACACCTTTAACCTGGGCCACACCTTTTGCTGGAGACCCATATAAGGGCATTGGAAGAAGGAAGGCTCTCTGCTGCTTCGCCTGCTTGCCTTGTGGGACTGAGCAACTGCTAGATCCTTGGACTTCCATTCACAGCTGCTGCAGACCGTTGTTGGGAGTTGATTGTTGGGAGTTAGACTACAAACTGTAAGTCATCAATAAATTCCTTTACTACATAGAGACTATCATAAATTTTGTGACTCTAGAGAACCCTGACTAAGACACTCATCAGATGGGCACAGGGGCAAGAAAGGCTTCCACTGGGGAATCTGCTCCAGGTAAGATGCTTCAGGACCTTAGCAGGCTTGACCCACATCCACCAGGAAGTCATTCATTTCTGACAGGCTGGGAGAATGGCACTGGTGGAGGTCCAGAACTCCTTTGAGGACATCACCTAGTGGCCAGCACTGACAAACTGCCTTGTGTCGACTGAGCAGTAGTACAGAAAGTCAGAGGCTAGTCTCAAAGTCACCTATTAGAGGCCCGAGATTCCATGTCTCAGGACGATGGCAAGAGTAGTAGGGCCTACTGTTTAGTTTCAGTTCTTTAACTCTTTGGGTTTGTCAGTATGAGGCTTATCAGGTTCACTCTGTGTGTTAGAAGTGCATGCCATGCCATGCATGTGCAGGTAATTTTGAGAATCGGCTCTCCCCTTATGCTCTTGAGTCTTCTAGATCCACTTCAGGTCATCAGACTGAGTTCCAAGTACCTTCTCTGCTGAGAAGTCCCACAGTCTTTATGGTTCTTAAGTGTCTTCATGCAGTTGTAACCTGGCAGCCATTTTATTTGCGAAAGCGTCCTTTTGTCTCGTGTGGCATTGCATCTTTCCATATAGCATTTTACGCCACATTGATGCTATTTATACTTTATTACATGCTTGATTTCTAGGGTTCTTGCTTACACTTGCAGTTATTATTCTGACATTTTGTTTACTTATCTGAATTTTCCATTCAGACCATTAACATAGGTCTTACATTCAAAGAATATTTATAGTGTTTTTCTTTTTTTTAAATTTCCTATCCATATTTTCTGTTCATAGGCCTTACAATGCTTATTGATGTTAGGCTTTAAGAATCACAGCTACCCCTCCACCTAGAATTTCAATGACATTTATAACATGTTATAGGAATCTATCCCTTAGACCGCAGCATATTCTTATTGGCTTGACCTCACCATTAAAGATGTAGGCCTTTCCCATTGGCTGTGTGAGGGAGGCAAGTGAGAA
Source organism: Montemys delectorum (assembly GCA_019843815.1). Lineage (NCBI taxonomy): Eukaryota > Metazoa > Chordata > Mammalia > Rodentia > Muridae > Montemys > Montemys delectorum. The sequence continues at coordinate 25,216 of JADRCD010232213.1, forward strand.
TTCGGTTTTTGGTCACACTGAAATGAGACAGAAATTAATTGTCTGCTCTATTCTTAACATCATGAAGAAAGGAGCCCGAAAATTGGAGATTATCAAGCGAATCCTGTCTTACTACCTGAATGGGGCACGAGCACTTCTCACAGCACTTCTGTGCTTCTCCTTGCTGAGAAATAAACACAGGCCTCATACATCTGAGCAAGAATACCTCCACTGTGCTCTCAACCCCTTCCTCCTGTTTTTCTTTTTCTTTAACATACTCTTTTTTAGGTTGCCATCTTCTACTGTGCTGAAACTGATCAACAGTCTATGACCTTCTCACAGTGGTTTAGTCACATCTCATCATCAGGGGAAGTCCATTTTCATGGACCATAGTTGGGTCCTCTTTATGGAATCCTAGGGTGTGATAGTGTTATCTTTCTATTCCTTTAGGTGGATCAATAAGCTTTGTATGCATGCATTAGTAAAAGCACATTGGAAAGGAAATGCACTCAGCTCCCAGTCTTTGGTACAATGTTAGGGAAATGGAGAATATTTAGAAGAGTGCACTTCTCTACAAGATCCCACTTCTTGACAATGATGAAGAAAGGAGAAAGACTGTGAAGAGTTTCAGAAAAACAAGTAGATGCCAAAACAAAACAAAAACAAAACCTCTAAGGAGCTGCCTACCATAAGGAAGGTGGAGTGTAAAGAGGAGAGACATGGCTGTGAGGGGATCATGCTGGCAATGCACAATTGTGGCTTATAGAAAGCCAGTGACAGAACTTAGCTCCTGAGGGAAAACTACAAGAATTCATGGATGGATTTTGGACCATTCTTAGGCTATGAAGTAGCCATCAACCCTTACTGATTGATATACCCGACACTATGTAGGTTTTCACATCCCTCTCTATTGTGCTGGAAACAGATGTTTTCATCTGTTCTAAGCATGGTACTTTGATTTCACATTATTTGTTTGTGTGAGCTTGCCCTTAGTAAGAACTACTAAGATGTCTGAATAGACTTGTACACATCTAGGATCCTTTTGTCAAGGCAGCTATGATGATTGTCATAGAAGGGATGAGAATAGCTCTCATAGGCTTATATAGTTGAATGCTTAGTCTCCAGGCAGGAGACTATTTTTTGTGTATAATTGTTTTATTAGTGTGCACCGTCTAAGAGATTGTCTGAGTCTCTGGAACCAGAGTTACAGACAGTTGTGAGCAGCCACATGTGTGCTGGGAATTAACCCTGGGTCCTTTGTAAGGGTAACCAGTCCTCTTAACTGCTAAGATACCTCTCCAGCCTTAAGTACTGTTTTGTAGATGAATGTGTTCTCCATTTTGCGGTCCTTAAAAGTACAACATGCATAGAAGTTTCTAGAACCTTCTGCCATCCACTTTCCTTAGAGTTATGTCCTATGTTACCCCCAGCACCACATCATGAGTACTTTAGGGATATTACTGTCCCATATCAGAAGCACTTTCTGCTCTCCTCTCACTCTGGATCACATTTAATTTTTGTGCAGAAATCAAGAAGCACATGATGCCTCTTGTATATATCATATAATGTATATATACATATGTATGTACCATGTATATATACATATATATGTTAATGGTTGTAATTAACATAGTGTGTATTCCTTCATTTTTCTTTACTTCAGGATATACTGTCATTCTGGGATGTGGTCATTTATTTCTCTGCAGAAGAGTGGGAATGCCTAGGCCCTGCTCAGTGGGATCTGTACAGGGATGTGATGCTGGAGAATCACAGCCACCTTGTGTTCCTGGGTGAGGAATACTTTTCTGGTAAAATTTTAATTTATTGTCAATATAAAACATGCTTCATTTGCACAGCATCTCATGGGCGCTTGTGCTTCCAAAAATGAGCTTCCTAGGGCTACTTTTAAGGAAAATTAGGGAGATTGTTGTTATTCCTTAGAACTATTTCATTTCTTCCTGTGCTTAGGGCCTCCTTTGTTTTGTTTTTGTTGGTCATTTTGTTTTGTTGCAGATATCATCCACATCAGTGGCTATGTTGGGAATCAAGTTGCTGGGGCAAGGGACATACAGGTTGTAGAGAATGTCACACTTTTCAGTTTTAATATTTTTCCTTGTAAATGAGTGGGATGAAGTCCAGGACCTGCAGATCCCAAATTCTTCCTAAGCATTCTGATCTTCCTGTCAGGAACAAGTAAAGAACGGATCTCCTTCCATCCTTTACTGTATGTTGTCATTCTTTCCACACACAAAGGACAGGACGTTATTTCCCAGGAGAACACACTAACAATGTTGTTCCTCTTTTCCACAAACAGGTCTTGCTTCTGGCAAGACATACCTGGTCATATTTCTGGAGGAAAGACAAGAGCCTTCAGATATGAAGAGACAAGCAACAGCTGTCACACACCCAGGTGTGTTGGAATGAGTTGGTCACAGCACAGAGTGGGAGGTCAGAGAGCTAGCTTTTGTCATGTGCATGGAGATGCAAAATTATGGTGCAAATTATTTTTAAGAACCTATGTTTCTATATTCTTTTGCTGTCAAAGGAGGACATCTCTCAGACAATTATGATATTTTGAGTCTCTTAAGCTTTGCTCTTCTCCTTCTTGACATCAACTTGTGTTTACAGTGACTCTAAAGCTCTATCATTTCTAAGTGAACTTGATTTATTTTTTTCATAAACTGTCTCAGGTGTTTATTTTCATCAAAAATATACATAAGGTTTCCTGTCTTAAATCCTTGAAAGATATTATATAATATTCATATAGACAGTCTTCTTGTTATGTAGTCTAACATTCATAACTTTCAAAACTAGATGTCTGTACTTAGATCTATATCTATATCATCTATATCTATATCTATCTATATATACATTGTTTATACATGTACTTTCTATGGTTGAATATTTTCTGTTTATGTAGTCATAAAATTTCTATATTTTTCAGTGGATCCTTTTTCATTAGCATAATGCTCTGGAGGGTATTCTCGATTGTTACTATTATGCCTTCCTACATTTTTTACTTTGATTAATATTCCTTTGTTTCTGTGTTCTATGTGGTCATGGTCTTCTTTCAGAGGAAGTTTCCATGACTTCCACATATTGTGTTTTTGAGTTAGGTTTCATTGAATACAGGTGTAGAAATTTGAATATAGATCATCATTTATATTGAAAATTTTAAGTATGAATAATGTCTCCATTTTAATAATAAACATTATAAGCACAAAGAATGTTTCCCTGCTTTTATTCATATTTAAACTTTTATTCACCAGGATCAAAATGCTATACATGTAAAGATTGTGGCAAAGCCTTTGATTGGAACTCACACCTTATTAAACACCAGAGAATTCATTTAAAATTGAAGCCCTACAGGTGTGAAGAATGTGAACCAGAGAATTCACAGAGAAGAGAAAATCTACAAATGTGAGGAATGTGGCAAAATGTTTTATTATTCATCAAAGCTTAAAGAACATCAAAAAAGTCACTCTCAAGAGAAACCCTTCAAATGTGAAGTGTGTATGGCAAGGCCTTCAGATCTTCCTCACATCTTTCTACTCACTTGGGAATTCATTCTGGAGAGAAACCCTACAAGTGTGAAGTATGTGGCAAGGTCTTTAGAACTTCATGGCAATTTTCTAGTCATGTAAGAGTTCATTCTGGAAAGAAATCCTACAAGTATAAACAATGTGGAAAAGCCTTCTCTACTCATTCATGCCTTTCTCAGCACAAATTATCTCATTCTGGGAAGAACCTTACAAATGTGAAGCATGTGGCCAACTGTTCTACTATATTAAAAACCTTAAAGAACATCAAAGAATTTGTTCTGAAGAGAAACCCTTCAAATGTAAAGATTGATGCAAAGACTGCAGAACTTATCCAGCAAGTTCAAAACACCAAAGAATTCATGCTGGAGAGAAATGTTACAAGTGTGAAGAATGTGATAAAACTTTTCACCAATCTTCTAGTCTTAAACAACATCAAAGGATTCATGTATGAGAGAAACCACACAATGGTAAAGAATGTGCCAAGGTCTTTTGGACATACTAAGAACCTCTGAAACACCTCATAATTCATAGGAGACTGAAATGTCACATGTGAGAATTGTTGCAAACCCTTTAATAAGCTTGCTTATATTTCTCAATACATGGTAGTTCAAACTGCAATGAAATAGAACAAATGTTAAAATGTTCATAAAATGTTTACACTTCTTCAAACCCTAAAGGTTTCAAAATTTTCATTTGAATAGAAGCCCTATATATGTGGAGAATATGGTAAAGCCATTGGAATCATTCAGACCTTACATAGCATATAAGAATTAATAGTAGAATCATATGTACATGAAGAATGTGGTGGGCAGCTTTACCATTCAATCAGTATTTCTGACCTTCATAGAATTTATTCTAGAAAGAATCACCACAACTATGAAGGATGTGACAATGCTTTTGAAAGCCCCACACACCTTAAATGAAATATACTCATACTGAGCAACAGCCATACAGATGTGAAGAGTGTTGAGAATGCTTTATATATTTTATATATTACTCATCCCTTACTGAACATCAAGGAAATCACGTATGATAGAGTCTTTGCATATGTACAAAATATGGCTGGTTTTTTTTCTATATTTGTGTTGGTAAAAAGCAGTACAAATGTTAATGGAGATTGTGGCAAGCCGTTTACCTGATTTTCATACCCGAAGTGTCCCCAGAGACTTTATTCTAGTGGGAAATTCTTTACACCCAAACAATATGGAAAAAACTTCAGAATTATTTTCAGCAGCAGCACCAAAGAATCTGCATGGACGAGAAGCTCTGCAAATGCTGAAGTCCTATTTTGCTTCTGTTCTAGCTTCACACAGCCAAGTGATATGAGATATCTCAGTCTGGATCTGATTGGCCAAACGGCATGTCTATGGGACATTGTCATGAATGCTTGTTGATTTAGGAGAATCTAGACCAATTGTATAATGCCAGTCCACCCTGGATGTGCCGCAGCTGGTCAGGTGGTCCTGATTATAGAAGAATGCTTGCTGTGCCAAAGCCAGAAGGCAAAGACCAGAAGGCGGCATTCCTCTCTAGTTTCTACTTCCCTTGCACCTTAGATTTCTGCTGGGTTCTGCTCTGGCTTGCATTGATGATGGAGTACAGCCAGTGAACTGAAATAACCCTTTCTCTCCTAAGTAGTTTTTGATTATGGCATCTATCACAGCAAAAGAAATCCAAACAATACATTAAGGAATGTGGGACAGCTTTTCATTCTTTATATCCTAGTTATCATCAGAGCCTCCATAGTGGAAAACAATATCCTAATATGTGATGAGTGAATTCATATGAAATAGAGACATTGTACATATGACCCAGGAAGAAATTTAGTCTAATATATAAACCTCCTAGAGCAAATTATAGCAGAAAGCATTGTGTAAAGGCAAATTGTGTAGCAAAGTCTGTCATCCCCTAGTTAATGAATATAAGAGAATCAATGTAGGAAGTCAAGAATGTTAAAGTGGAATGTTCAGAAACATGAAGGATTGCTTGGAATTCAGGTTGGCATCAATGCTTGATGAGATGGAAAGAAACAAGTCAGATATTAGAATCATTCAGATCACTCAAGTCGGAGGATATCATTTTTTTTTATAAAACCAAATTATTACGTAGCCCAGTATATTGAAAATTCCAAGAGCATGAAGGAAGACAGTACAGGATCTACTATGCAAAGCTTCAAGCAACAAACAGAGCATCCTTAAGAGAGAGGGTATATGTCTTCAGGTGACGCTGGAAGAGTTGCATCACCTAAGTTTTTTGGAACCAGCACCAGGGCATCAGAAGTCCCAAATATTAAATAATGTAGTTATCAGGCTGGATGTTTGCCTCCTAGGTTTTTGTCTGATGTTTCCTTGCTATGTTCTGATTATTCTGTTTTAGAATGGGAATGTTTGCTCTGTGAAATGGCTTAGTGGAAGTATGCAATTTCTTTTTAAGTTATAGAAGCTCACAGTTAAGTCACTGCCTTGAGTCTCTGATGAAATGTGGACTGAGGTATTTTAAACTCTTGAAATTGTTCAATACTTTATGGACCTTTCAAGCTGGATCCTATTCACTTATGAGCTGAATGTAAGATTTGGGAAAGGGGAAGGAATGTTATGACAAACTTATGCAGCTGGAGCCAACACAGTGGCTTTGGAAGCAAGGTTGATTGCTAAAAAGAGACACAACTGTTTTTGTTCCTCGTGTACACAAAATAGAAAGAGGGAATTACTTCTGAAGGTTGTCCTCTGACCACCATGCATTGGAGAACACACAGACATACATGCTCATATGTGCACACACAACACAAAATAAACTTAAATTGTATCTTTTAAACTGTGTTTGTGTTGATGTAGACAAGGGATGGAGAAGTCATGCTTAAATCTCAATTGTTAACACGATGAGATATTGGATCAAGAGAGAGACAAGTCATTCCTTTGCAGAGGTTATCTTGATTACTTTAACTGGGGTCAGATCTGTCGACTGTGGATGGAACCATCTGTTGGACTGGTATGGTATAAGAAGGATGCTGGATAGTATAAGGAGAGACAACCCTGAGAGCAACCATTCCTCTATCTCCTGCTATTTGACTGTGAAAGTAGCATGAACAGCTGCTTCGAGCTTCTGCTGTTTTCACTTTCTCATGCTGGTAGGCAGTGGCCTTGACCCTTGGTCCAATTGGGACCTTTCCTCCTCTAAGTTTCTTTTGTGTGTACATTCTATCACTGCCGAAGGAACAGTTACTAAAGTTGCATGCTAAGGGAAGGTATTAACTTTAATACATTTAGTACATAGGGGTCTTGGTATTTTCTCCCTATTTCCATTATTGTCTTCCCTTCTGCCCCCTTCTCATTACACCAGCCATTCTCTTCAAAACTACCTCCTCTTCTTTACCTATGTACCTACACATACATCTACACACACAGTGTAGTATCAGTACAAACTGTAGTATCAGCATTACTGTATGAATTGTGACTGATGGCTTGGGTTTTGTTATGTTTTGTTTTGTTTTGTTTTTCTTTTCTGTTTTGCAAAATGTGGATAGTGAATGTGTGCTTTCTGTTTGTGTGTACATGAGTATGTGGTATTAGTTAATATATCACTCTATTTTTTTTTTTTTTGCATTTTCAATGTCAAATAAAGTCTGTCTATTCCAAATTGGTTTTTTTCCTTCCTGGTGAACAGCATTCCACTTTTCCACAATTGTATATCCAGATTTTCCAGTACTATTTGTTGAAAAGACTGCTTATTTCAGAATATGGTTTTTCTACCTTTGTCAAAAATTCCACAAATATTGACTTAATAAGTTATCTCTGGTTGATAACCTTATGTCTTGTTGGTCTCCATGTTTGTTTTTATGTGAGTGTTAATGTAGCCATTTTTACAGTGTGAGCTCTGCAAATCTAGAAACATGTATGTAGTATCTTTCTCTCCTAAAATGTCTTCTTTGGGTAACTAATTTTTGTCATTCCTAAACTTTTGCATGTAGAAGTCATGCCCCTCCTATGTTAGGCTTGTTCCTGCAGCGTTTGCTTCTAATGGGGCAAAATTAAATGGACACATTGTTTCCCTGATGAATCTCTTAGCCTGTTAGTTCTTGCTGTATACAAAGACTTTTGTAAGCTGATCGTTTTGAACTGCTACTTTGCTGAAAGTACCTATGAGATTCATGAGTCTTTGCAGGACAGTGTGAGACCTTTTAATTAGAAGGTCATGTCATTTTCAAACAGAGTAGTCTAATTCTCTGCTTTCCCATTTTTACCCTTTTGCTATTTTCTACTGTCTTATTTCTATAGTGAAGTATTTGAGCCAGTTCTTGTATAACAGTATAGATAGGGAACCCTTACCTCATACCAAATGTTAGAGGACATGTTTTCAGTTTTTCCTCCATTTACTGAGTATCGGCTATGGGTTTGTCTCCATTATGGTGTAAGATTGTGCATCCATTCCTGCTATCCTCTGGATTTATTATACAGGTATTTTGAAGTCTGACAACTGCCTTTCCTCCTATTAAGACAACTGTGTAATTTCTCTCCATTTCTTTATCAATATAGTGTATTATACACAGTGATTTCCATGAGTTGAGCCAATTTGTGCCACAGAAATGAAAGCAGCTCAGTTGTAAATTATGATCTAAGTGAGAATTAATTTCTGGCTTTTTAAAATTTTTGTTCATTAAGAATATTTTTATGGAGTATATTTTTTATAAAGGTTTCGTCTTCAGTTGTTGCCACTTTTGATTTCAAAAGTATTTACGTAGCTCTGGCTTGCCTGGAAACCTCTGTATTGAACAGGATGGCCTTGAGCTCACAAAGACTTACTAGCTCCATGTGTGAGTACTGGGAAGAAAGGTTTGTATCACTATACCTGGCTACCCAGTTATGGTAGTAGAATTATATTTGGCTCTATAAAATGAACTTGGCAATGAATTTTCTATTCTATGAAAGAGTTTGAGAAGTACTTACTTTAGTGTCACTATTAGATCTCCATTAAAAGTTTGGTAGAATAGAACAGTAAACCCATCTGCCCTGAACTTTACTTTGTGGTGAGGCCTTTAGTTACTGGCTCAGTGTTATGGCTGTTATGGGTCTGCCCTGGTAGTTTTAAAATATGGCTGTATTTTTAGTTGTCCATACATATTTATACATTTATCCTTTACTGTATTTTATAACTTGTTGGAATATAATATTTCAAAGTTTATCTTGATCTTCTGGATTTCAGTGAAGTCTGATTTAACCACTCTCTTTTGTACTGAGTTTTATTAATTTGAGTTCACTTTCCTCAGTTTTCCTAGTTCTTTTTCCTCTCCCCTTTGTTTGACTAGAGATTGAAGAACCTTGTTCAACTTTTAAAAACCTAATTGTTTGATTAATTTTTATATTGATATTAAAGTCTTTACTTCATGAATTCTATCTTGACTTTTATTAGTTTTGTTATTTACTGGTTCTCATTAACTCTGTGTTTAAGTTAGGCTTAACCTCTTTTTTCTCTACCTTTGAAATGGATCATTAGATTACTTACTAGAGAACTTAATATTTAAATTAAAAACTTTTCTGTATAACAATTCCTTTAGGACTGCTTTGTCTGAGATATTGAATAAGCCACTGTTCTTTCAAAGTTACAGTAATTAGTCACCAATTATTTCTGCATTTTCTAAGGCTAGTTTCTCTTTTCATCTCTATTTTAGCCCAGTGTTCTCTAATTGGATTTCTGTTTTTTATTTATAAATGCTTTGTATGTGGTATGTATTATGCATTCTAAAGAACATTCCCTGTGTCTCTGAGAAGAAAGTATGTTCATTACTTTTTAGGTGCAATATTCTGTGGGTGTCATTCTAGGCCAACAGAACCTAGAGTTGTGGGGACAGGAAGCAAAAATTTTCCTAGAAGGTCACTAGGAGTGATAGTGAGTGGAACTATTCCCTTTTCCACCCCTTGATTCCTGGACCCATGGATTCTGGCTATGGGGGAAACTGTACCATATATTGGACACTGACTCAAAGCATATACTACCTTCTGAAGAACTCTGCCCCAGCCCTCCATGCTGTTGCCACCTAATTGGCGCTGTAGCTGTGTCTTCAAAAGGCCATTCCATCTTTCTATCAGACCAGCAGCTTCAGGATGATGGGGAACATGGTAAGACCAGTGGATTCCATGATCATGGGCCCACTGTTGCACTTCTCTGGCTGTGAAGTGAGTTCCTTGGTCAGAAGCAATACTATGTGGAATACCATGATGATAGATAAGGCATTCAGTGAGTCCACGGATGGTGGTTTTGGCAGAAGTATTTCGTGCAGGAAAGGCATAACCAGAGTAAGTGTCTACTCCAGTAAGAACAAAACGTTGTCCTTTCCATGGAGGAAGTGGTCCAATGTAGTCAACCTGCCACCAGGTTGCTGGCTGGTCACCTCGAGGAATGGTGCCATATCTGGGGCTCAGTGTTGGTTTCTGTTGTTGGCAGATCTGGCATTCAGCAGCAGCTGTAGCCAGGTCAGCCTTGGTGAGTGGAAGTCCATGTTGTTGAGCCCAGTTACTATTTAGGATACTTAACTCTGGGGATTTCATATTTTTGTTGTTGTTGTTGTTGTTAAGAGGACTTATCTAGAGATGAAAATCTAGCAATAAAGTGTCCCATTATTATTTTGTCTGAATAATGTGAATTCCCATGCCTCTCAATGTAATTTAGATAAAATTGGAGACTTCATCATTTGGTTTGTAAATATTTACATTAGTTGTTATATCATGTTTGTCAATATGTAGAGTTCTTCTGGTTAGTTTTTTTCTTGACTACTAACAAGTAGCAAATGCAGCTGCCTTTACAATGTATGTATAAGGAAAGGAAGTGGATTGAAGAAAGCTATTGTTTATAATTGCTCTGTTGTACTCATGTCAAAGCCTAGAAAGAGATTCAGAGTGAGTCTGCCCCCATTTCATCTCATCTCCAGGCACAGGTTTATGACACAACTCAGTCTACCAAGTGGGAGCTGCAGCTTTTCAAGTGTAACTTTCAGTCTAATCCAAACATGGTTGGTACCCCCATACACTTTGTGCCACGATAGAACTAGTGGAACATTTTACTTAGAGCGTTACTGTTCTATACTCATTGTTCACAGCTGAGTAAAACTGTTTATTACTCTTCTCTCATTGTAGCATGTGCATTTCACCCATAAATTGTTCTGGCCTATGCATGTAAGATGTATTTCATTCCATTCCTGTCTTGTTTGATTCTTTCATAAGTATTTTATAATTTCCATTTTTCTTTTACCTTTTCTTGGTTTAATTTGTTTGAGTAGACTCTTCTTGGTGTTCCCATGTACAGGGTTATCTCCTTGATTTCTTTTTGACACATGCCACTATTCTGAAAATAACTGTAATTATTACTTATAAGTGTCGATGGTTTTTATATACTGAAGTATCTATGTTCATTAATTATTTTTAAATGTTGATGTTCACTGCATATATAGAAATGTCATGTGGAAAATTAAATATTACTTTTCTACAAGTGATATAAATACATTTTATTTCTATTTATTTCATGGAAATTATCAGTTCTTTATAGAAAAATATGATGAGACTGGACATTCTTGGGTTGGATCTGTGAGGAAAAAATTGCAAACTTTTTGCTCATGGAGATGGTAGATAAGGTTTCTATTTTACTTTGTTTAGCATTTAGTAACTTGCTTGTGTGCTGTCTTTGTTGTGTGGCTTATAACTGGCCATTATTTTGCTGCTTCATTTCCATTCTGCACTTTTCTTGAGAGCTTTTATCAAGGCAGGATGTTGAGCACTTTTAGATGCCTTTTCTGCATCTGATGGATTACTTTTTTGCATCTTTGCTTTACGTTAATGTACCACGGTGATTCACTTTTATGCTCAGTTCGCTTTGTACTTGAGGGACACATGCTTTTTTGTTCTGTTGCATTAACTTTTTCATATGGTCTTTAATCTTATTTACTACTGCCCTACTTCATATAATATGTGTGAGTTGATGTTTATGACACATTTTCATACTTGAATCAGATGTGTTCTCGCATTAAAAAAACAACTGGTTAGATGCAGTAGATACATATTTGTTGTTGTCACAAAAGCCCCACAGGAAGAATCTCTAGGGAGGAAGGGGTCATTTAGATAATAGACATTGTGAGAGTAAGGTCCCTCCTGGAGGAGAACCCATGCTAGTAGGAACTTGAAACCTCTCAGCACATTGAATCAATGTTACCCAGTACTTTTCAACTTGCCAATTCGGTAACAAGCAGCCAAAATTATGTCAGCAAGGATAGTAGATGGAAAAAATAATGTAGCATCAGCAGAAGCATTAAAAAAAACTGATATTATGACTTTGTTCAATGAAGATGCAGTTCTGCCAAAGGTTTTTCCCATGCTCAAGCATATCTTCCCTTCTCCAGCATATAAAATAAATCTCACAACATGGATTGTCAAAGTGACAGACAGTATGCTGGTATTTGCTGACTTAACAGAAGTTATGGGAATCTGGGTGGAGGGAGGGCTGTTGGGGCCCCAAGCCTCTGACACCTCAGTCTCCATCTTGTCCCTGGGCCATCATCTATTAACTAACACTCTTGTCTCTTCCACTACCTTGCATCTGTCCCTGCAATTGACTTGGGACGTTTTACCATAGGGGGCTTTCTGGACACCTTACTATGAGGAAATTCCTTTCTGGACTTTTCACAATGAGGACACTCTTTTCCGGACATTTTACAATGTGGACTTTCCATTTGTGCTGATGTGTAACGAAACAATAATGCGTGTTTGGCTTGTGCACCTGAGCAAATACCTTTGTGGTCTATAGTTTTAAATAGCCCTGAAAAGTATGAAAGATACAAAAACAAGTTTTTATAACCCCTAGCAGACTGAGCAGAACTAAGAATGCAGGTCAGCCGGTTTAGAGCTCTGGGTTCCAGGAACTTGGCTTAACTCAGAGCCTCAGGGCTCTGGTTCCTGAGACCTGCCCCTCCTGACTGATTCATAATGAGGATGGAACTAGGAATGAAGGTCAACTGGTTCACTAGGCTCTCCACCCTGCCGACTAGTAGTTGAAGATTACATTCCTAAAATGAATATGTTCCCCTCCCTAACTGACTGAATACCTTGGGTTGGAATTCCCCCTCACTCCCCCTAAGTTTGTGGTTTTTACCTTTAAATATTCCTTGTTCCTTGTGCTTGGGGTCGAACTCCTCTGGCCTGCTAGGCTACGTGTTCGACCCCAGATCTGGCTTCCCTCCTCCCCCCCACCCCCAATAAATCTCATACTGTTGCATCAAGATCAGTCTCTCCTGAGTTATTGGGTGGTCGAGTCATCCTGAGACTTGAGTGAGGGTCTCCCCAGCTCTGGGGGTCTTTCATTCCCTTTCCCTAGAGTAAATTAAGACTTGATCAGAACTTTTTGTCTTGTCTCCTTCCTTCACGCCTCCTGTTCCCAAATTTGTCATTGCAGTTCCCTCTTCTCGAGAACTCCATTGTTTAAGTCCTGCAGGTCTGGAGAGAGGGAACCTTGACAAAGGAATTACCTTTTATCAGATTAGCCTGTAAGTAAGACTGTGAAGCAATGCCTTGGTTAATGATTGCTTCAGGAGGATTCGAATAGTTGTTGGCAGTTCCATCTCTGAGAAACTATTCTTTTGTTGCATAACAAAGAAACCAAAGGAGTCCCTGAGGATGGGACAAGCCTAAATGCACATTCTACCATAGTTTCTGCTTCTGTTCTTGCCTTCAATTTAATGTTTAGATCCTGTGACAGGATTTTCCCTGTCCAATCACATTAAAACATTAGTGCAGCAGGAGGCCTGTGGTTGGACATGGAAAAGGGAGACAGAGCTAAGAGTTGCAGAAACAGAGAACACCTCAGGAGAGAAGGAGGAAGCCAAGATGGAAGTGGTCAGACAGGAAGAAGAACCTGAACCAGCGTGGCTTTGAATTAACATACTTTTCTATGTATTTAACCTCAACTAAATTCCATTCTACTCAATGTATGAGCCTATTTTATTTCGAGGCTGAGGGGCAGCCCCAGTTGGGGGGGGGGGGAGGTTCTTCTTGAGGCAGCAGAGAAGGAAGAGCATCGGCAGAGGATAAGACTTGGTCTTACGAGATAGTTAGGGTTAGTGTATAATGCAAGATAGTGGAAGAGACAAAAGAGTGTTAGTTAATATATGATGGCCTAGGGACAAGATGGAGACTGAGATGCCAGAGGCTTTGGGGCCCCAACAGTATAATAATAAAAAGTTAACTTATCTAAGTCTAAGTCAGATGCTACTGTAGCTGACCTGCCTTCTGAGATCCTCTGAGGCCAGAAAGCGCAGTTTCTGGCACTTAGCACCTCTTCCTTAAACTGCAAAAAGGATTAAGTAAATAGCCTTTGTACTATCTCAGCAGGAACCAGGAACCGTGTGGCTCTAACTTTCAGCCTGCTAGTCGGAAGTTACAGGGAGAAAAAGGAACACTTAGAAAAATGATCATAGCGTTTATTACTAAGCTGTAAAAAGTTTCCTATGAAAGCTCTCTAAGGGGAAAAGCAGAAAGATCCTGAGCAGGAAAAGGGAAAAAAATTCTAGTATGGGAAAAATTCTCCTAGGCGGGTGGAGGAGGAGGAGGGGAAGGATTCTTTTCTATCCTCTTTGTCCTCCGTACTTATGCATCTTTCAGATTACATGATCACATGTTACAAAGCTCATCACAAGTTCACACACACACAAAAGCAAATCACAAATTGAAATAGAACAGAGAATGTTTACAGGCATATCCATCAGGAGTAATTATCTGGGTAAACATCCATCACCTGTCTCAGGTTCACTGAAGGTTTAAAAATTATTAGTGAAATTTTGTATAGGTAAACCCAGTCAATATTTTGTCTTCCGTCCTAGTACCTATAATAAATTGTTAGCTGCCTTTTAAGACCTTTGGTTAATTGTTTTATAACCTCTTGGAATGTGCTCTGAGTAGGAGAAAGTCTGGTTACTCTCTAAGAGCAATTAACTGGTGACACTTGGAAGACTGGCAGAGTTCTCATTGCAGTTTTGACAATCAGAAAAGGGCCTAATAGCAGTCCTACTACAAAAGAGATTAATAATCACAGGTATAGTTTTAGGAATTCTTTTAGGATCATTATTAAGTCTTAAGTTATCTATTTGTCTATATTGCATCACTATAAGACAGTACATCTTTACAGATCTGCAGAGATCTGCACCAAAGGGGTATGCTATTACTTAGTGATTGTATATATGTTTAATAATAACAGGAGAAGCATATTAATAGCAGGAATCTTTCCTAAAATGAATCTCTTACAGCCGTGCTTAGTAAGGGTGAACCTGTCACAGATTATGTAATAATTTGAAGCAGTCCATCTCAGGATAATTACCTGCTAGTTATTAGCTTGTCCCATTATGGCTCCTGACATTTTATTAATTTGTTATATGAGGCTAAGCAATCACAGAATTTTTGTGTAGTGTTGTGATCATTGTGCAGCTCCAGAAAGATCACACCTAGCCAAACAGTTCCATTTGAGGTTTATTGAGAGAGAAAAAGGCAAGGTGGTGGCAGAAAGAGAAAGGGGAAGAGGAGAGAGAGAGATCAGAGGGGCCTACCTTTATATATGGATGGTGACATAGCTGCAGGTAAAGTTGGGAGGTGAGCCAAATGGATTCTGGGAATATGGTGGCTGTTGCCTTGGCAAAAAGTGTGCAGGTCACTGTGTTGTCACAGGTTTCAAAGGTCCTGATACCAACATAACTCCCTTATTATTATAAAGAGAAGGAAAAAAGGGAGTGGGAAGCTGATCTTGCAAAGGGAATGGGGGTGTCGTGTCTCCTGAGCTGCTTCCTGCTGTCTAGGGGTGTCACCCATTTTGGAGTGAAGCCGACTTTCACCGTCCGGGTCCACTTGGTAAACATTCACATCAGGTTCCTCTGTGAACAACAGCTCCTCTGTGGGTAGCAACTGGTAACCCTGTAACAGGAATTGATTAATTGTTTGGTTAGAATTTTTTTGTATTTATCATTGTAGGAATGTAGAAACAAGATTAATGAGGCCGGTAGCAAATAATAACACCAGGAAGATGACTAGGAAAGGGGTCACAAAAGGAAATATCCACTTTCATATAGGGTTTTTCGAAAATTCCATAACTGGAGGTCTCACATTCCCTGAAATTCTTTATGTCTGACTGTAGCTCCTGGATTTTATTTCTCACTATCCTAGATTGGCTGATGTAGAAACAACATTCTTCTTGAAGGAACAGGCAAAGACCACCTTCTTTAGCTGTCAGGACATCTAGCCCCCGTCGATTCTGAAGCACCATGGCTGCCAAAGAATAGATCTGTTTCTGGAGATTAAGCACAATTTCTTGAACGCTGCTTTTGAACTGGGAAATGAGTATATTATATTGGGTCATGGAAGTCATTATCCCTGCAACTCCAGTATCAACACCTATGGCTATTCCCATTGCAACCAAAAGTGGCAAGACCTGAACTGCCCTCTTATGTTGGGCAGCTATCATATCTACAACTGAGACTGGCAGGGGCTTGTTTCCCTGGATTACTCCCAGTTCAGGGAAAATGAGTACTAACTTGCAAACTCCTGACCAGCTGGCAGGTAGGTGATGATATACCTCAGTGCCACAAAGATTTGGCATGTTCTGGATTGCAAGGCATTGTGGCATCTCTGATATATCAAGGGTTGTGCTTATATTACAGTCTAGGAAACTTAGCATTCCTACAGAATGTGTCCCAGAGGTCTTAAAACAGTTGGCCATGCCAAAGAGAGGGACAGAGGTAAGGTATGGAGCCATGGCAACATCGAAGTCTGGGCAGCTGACAAAAGGTGAGGTAAAGTTACTTGGCAATACATATCACTGGAGAGGCTGTAAGTGGCAATTGTGAGTTAATTCCAGGGGGAACATATAACCAGCAAGCTTTAAAGTGCCCAGGCCTAGTGATGTTAAGGGGTTGGTAGGCCAAGGTCAAGGTCTGAAGCAAAAGGCAAAATGACAAGTTAGTTCCATTTTTGAGGGGTGATGTCAAAGAAGTAAGGACCTTGGAGGACTGTTTGATTACTTCTCCTACTTTTCTAATATCTAGAGGTTGGGCAATTGAGACATATTTTTTTTTCTGAATATGGATAGTACTTACTGAGGACCCGGGCTGATCTTTATGGTAGAGCTTATCAACAACTCCTGTCTCCCACCTGGAATCCCATGGATCTTGTATGTAGAAAAAGAGTGTCTTGCGGTGTAGATAGAATTGATTGGTCCGTGATCCTAATATATGTATCTGACAAGACCTGTAATATGGGCACCCACCATATTCATCTGGCCATTTTCTACAATAATCTTTTGTCTGGTCAAAGAGAAAGCAAGTATAGAGATCATAATATTTAGATGGGATAACAGATACAGAGATAATAGCAATTTGGATCAGTTTCTGGCATCCGGCTATGGAGCAGTTTCCTGATCCTATTTGCAAAGACTGTTTGTTGTCTGTGGGGATTTCTTGAACCTCAAATCTCCAGATATAAGAGCTTCCCTGAATGAAAACGAACAGCAGGGGAAAGACCAGAAACCCTCTGAATCAGCTCCTGCTTCCTGACCTGCTTTGCATTACTGGGACTATTGATGCTGGTTAGCTGGAGCTAAGAAATTAGTAGTGTGATTAAGAAGAGATCAACATCATGGAGGTGAAATCTTCTAGGAAGTGTTTTCTGAAGTACAGAGGTTGTGTTCCAGAGATAGCCAAGGTTGTACCTTGTAACTGGACTTGGTAATGTGTAAGAGTTACCCAGGTGGTACCATTTTGAAGGCATAAAGGGGTCATGAAGAGCAGCAGAGGCTTGGCACTGTGAAAGGCCACAGAAGGTCATTGGTAAAGGTGCAGCCTCAGTTGCAGTTGATGGCCCAGGACTAAAGGGGTCATGCAAAGGAGTTGAGGCTTAGCACCATGAAGAGAGCCCATGAAAGGCTATTGGTAAAGTCTAGTTACAGCAGGACAACAGAGTTTTGGAGATGCCAGTACCATGAGATGACCAACAAGAACAGCAGCAGCAGTGGAGTACAGGCAGCTGAAGCCTAGAAGACAAGGTGTGTGCTACAAAGGGCAGAGCTGGAGATGTGACTGAAGCCCTTGGAGGAGCCTAGCAGATCTTGAGTGGATCCCAGACATTGGACTTTTGGAATTTGATTTTGCTTTTGATTGTGACTATGCTCTGATATTTTTCCCTCTTGAAATAAGAAGGTATTTTAGTAGAGCCCACAGTTAGAAGACTTTGAATTTTTAAAAGACATTGAATTTTAAAAAATATTGGGTATTTTAAAGGGATTGAACTTTTAATATATAAAGACTGTGGGACTTTTAAAGTTATTTAGATCTTGGGGATGAATAAGAAAGTAAAGGTTGAGGCTTAATAGTGATGTGTTTGTGTGTCAAGTTCACAAGGTGACTGTACTGGCTGGTTTTGTTTGTCAATTTGACACAGCTGAAGTTATCACAGAAAGGAGCTTCAGATGAGGAAATGCCTCCATGAGATCCAACTGTAAGGCATTTTCTCAATTAGTGATCAGCCGGGTAGGGTTCATTGTGGGTGGTGCCATCCCTGGGCTGGAAGTCTTGGGTTCTATAAGAGGGCAAGCTGAGCAGGCCAGGGGGAAGCAAGCCAGTAAGAAACATCCCTCCATGGCCTCTGCATCAGCTCCTATTTCCTGACCTGTTTGATTTTTAGTCCTGACTTCCATTGGTGATCAACAGCAATGTGGAAAGTGTAAGCCGAATAAATCCTTTCCTCCTCAACTTGTTTCTTGGTCATGATGTTTGTGCAGGAATAGAAACCCTGACTACAACAGCAATTTTATGGAATTTCTGACTTGATTTGCCATAATTATAGATAGCATACTTATTGGTGAATTAGCAACTGGGGACTATTCATAAAGCAAAAAGTAGTCCATCAACATTCATTGGCTTCTAATCAAACTTTCTATGTATGGAGAATAAATATTCTTTATTTGAGGAACGAGTCTGAACATTTTACAAGGCATGAAGGGCCTTATACTCAGCCATTGCCAACCACCCTATTGTCATCAGGACACCATTTACAATGATAGATTGGATCCATTCAAAGGCAGAGTCCATCTCAGGATTACCCATGGAAGGAATGCTGTTAGATGGAACTGGTACCTATCTGAATTCCTTTCATGAGCAGGATGTGTATGCAAAAAGGTCTGTACCTTCACACACGGAGAAAATTGCTCAGTTTCCTAAACTACTCACTCCTCCCCCAGAAGATGCACCTATTGAACTGTGGGGACCAATGGAATAGTCATAACATTTGGCAAACCCATGGTTTACTCAAATTCATCAATCACTGGTGGATCCAAAACTAGTAGAAAACAAAAAACTATAGACCTATAGCAGCCTATGGCCTATAGAATTGGAAGGCTAATACCGAGGAAGTCTTACATTTACCCAGTAGAATTTAAACAAGTTATTTTATATTATTTTTGGCTATTGTGAAGGGTGTTGTTCCCGATTTTTCTCTCGGTCCATTTGTAGTTTGTATCCCTCTGCAAATGCTACTTTTACTTCTGCCTTTCTTATCTGGATCCCCTTATTCCATTCAATTTTCTAATTACTTTGGCGACAACTTAAATGTATATTTAATAATATGGAGGGAGTGGAGAACCTTGACTCATTCCAGATTTTACTGAATTTTTTTTTAGTTTCTCTCCATTTAATTTGTGGTTGGCTATAGGCTTGATGTAAATAACCTGTATTACATTTAGCTATGTCCAGTTTACCTCTACTCTTTCCAAGAATTAAGATGTGTTGAATTTTGTCAAAGGACTTTTTGGTGTCTAATGAGAGGATCATGTGGTTTTATTTTAAGTATTCCTATATGGTTCATTACACTGTCTGACTTTCTGTTAAAATATGGAACCATCCCTTCATGTCTGTGAGGAAGCCTACATGGTAATATTGTATAACATTGTTGATTGTTCTTAGATTGGCTTTGAACAAACTTTTTGAGTATTTTTGCATCTATGCTGATATGGGTTGTTTATAATTATCTTTCTTCATTGAATCTTTGTGTGGTTTGAGTATCAGTGCTACTGTAGCCACATAAAATGAATTTTAAAAATTTTCCTCTATTTCTATTGTTTTGGAATAATTAAGGATTATTGACATTAGCTGTATTTTGAAAGTCTATTTTCATTTAGGAGAGAGTTGTTTAGATTTCCTGTGATTTTTAGCATTTCTGATGTTTCTATTGTTCTTGAAATTCTGGTGTATTCCATGGTGGTCTGTAAGGATGCAGTCCATTATTTCAATTTTCTTATGTCTGGCAAGAGTTGCTTTGTGAGCAAGAAAGTTCCATGAGAGCTGAAAACAATGTATATTATTTTCTTTTTGGGTGAAAGGTTCTGCAGATATCTGTTTATAAGGTCCATTTAGTTTATAATGTTTGTCAGTGATGGTATTTTGTGCCTTCCTCCCAGCCTCAAGCAGGCTGAACCAGACCTTGTCCTTGCCACAACTGGCTAGTCCACCTAGGATGGAGTCTTCCAACTTAGGTTAGGTCTATTGTTCTGCCAAGTCTGCAGCTTGCTGAGCTGCTGAGCCTGTCTTCTGGACAAGATGCTGATGAGGCGGCAAGATCCTGGCATACTGGAGGATGGGTCCCCTCCCTTTATAAACTCAGATTCCTAAGTAAACTTTGGGCCTTGATCAGAAGCTTGTCTTGGTCTCATCTTCCTCTCACCATCCTATTCATTCATCCCCATCTTTCCTTTCAGGGAACCCAGTAACCTACAGCCACAGGTGGCTACAGGTGGCATCCAACTTAGGGCTACAGTATGTATTTACTTACTTACTTACTTATTAGCTTTTGGCTAGATAACCTGTCCACTGGTGAGAGTGGGATATTGAACTCTCTAACAAGTAGTATCTTAGGGCCAATGAAGGATTAAACTTTGTAATGTTTCTCTTATAGACATGGGTCCTTGCATTTGTGATATGGATGTTAAGAATTGAAACATCATCTTTGTGGATTTTTTCCACTGATGAGTTTGATGTATTCCTTCCAGTTTGGTTTCTTTTTTGATTAGTTTGGGTTTGAATGCTATTTCATTACAGGTTAGAATAGCTATACCAGCTTCCATCTGAGGTCCATTTGCCTGGATTTTTTTTTTTATAAACTTTTACTCTGAGGTGATAGCTATCTTTGATGTTGAGGTATGTTTCTTGTGCACAGCAGGATGGACTTTTGTCATTGCATCCATTCAGTTAGTCTATGTCTTTTTATTGAAAACTTAGTCTATGCCTATTTATTGAGGAATTGATTCTAATCTTTAGTGGTTTGATTATTATGTGGCAAGGAGACAATGGTAGTTTGAACATGCTTGGTCCCTGGGAAGTGGTACTGATAGGAGGTGTGGCCTTATTTGAGGTGTAGTCTTGCTAGAGGAATCATGTCATGATGGAGGTGGGGCTTTGATGTCTCATACATATGGTCAAATCTAGCCAGTGTGATCCAGAGTCTCTTCCTAGCTGCCTCCAGAAGACATTCACTATCTGCTTCATGTAGACAAAGATGTAGAACTCTTGGATCTGCAAGTGCCATGTCTGCCTACATACTATCATGCTTCCTACCACAAAGATAATGGACTGACCTTCTGAAAATGTAAGCCAGCCCCAATTAAAGGTTTTCTAAGGGTTGTCTTGGTCAGGTTGACCCTCCAGAGAAATGACACCCTAACTAAGAAAGAACTTGGTACCAGGGACTTGGTTATTTGCTATGATAGGCCTCACCATGTTTTTAGTTGGGAGGGATATGGATTTAAAAAGCAGTGGCGTGCTTTAGGATGGGCTTCATGGGCAATGCTAGTAAGAATATGGAAGACTTTAGGGCTCAGGGTGACTTGAACTGTGAGGGCCTGACTCAACAGGCAAAGAATATTAGTAAGTAGCCTAGTCAACATATCTCTCTCTCTCTCTCTCTCTCTCTCTCTCTCTCTCTCTCTCTCTCTCTTTCTCTCTCTCTCTCTCTCTCTCTCTCTCTCTCTCTCTCTCTGTGTGTGTGTGTGTGTGTGTGTGTGTGTGTGTGTGATATTTGGTGAAGAATGTGGCTGCTTTGTGTTCTTTTCTGAATACTCTGCTTGAGTCTAAAGTGAAGAGACCAAGATTAAATGAGTTAGCTAAGGAAATCTTAAACAGCCTAGTATAAACTCTGTTGTGTGGTTAATAACATTTACCCTTATGAATATCATTTTGATAAAAGGGAGCAAGCTGAACAAGAAAAAATATAAAATACACATTCAAGGGAAAGTAGAGTGCCACAAAGTTGACTGGATCTAAATGGACTGCTTAGATATATTAAATGAATGATTGGTGTGGTGACATCTGGGCAAGATTCCACCCAGCTAAGCTTATCGTTTACGCATTTGTAGTGAAAAAAAATTGATAGTTATATCATGTTAGGTGTTATTATGATCTGGCTATTGTTTTCATTTAGACAGAAGGAGACATGATTGTGTGTCAAATTGACAAGGAATGAGTTATAATGATTATTGTCGACTGTCAAGTTAACTATATCTGGAATAAACTGTAATCCAGAAATGGAGGGAATACCTGTGATCCAGTCTTGAGGCAAGAAGATAGTCTTGGAGTATCAAGAAAAGTAAAGGAAATCATTTAAAACAGGAAACTGGTCAAGGTGTGTTCTAGAGATAGATCTCATTCTGGCAGCCAGACTTGGTGATGTGTAATAATCCCTCAGATGATACTGGCTTTGAATGGATGAAGTCATCCTAAAGAATAACTGAGGCTTGGCACTGAGAGGGGGGAAGGGCCATTGGTGGAGTTGTAGCCTCATTAGCAGTTGAAAGCCCAGGACTGAAGGGGTCATGTAAAAGAGTTTATGCTTGGCACCATGAGGAGAGCCTATGAGAGGCTATTCATGAAATTGCAGCCAAATTACAGTGGAAGACCCCAGTATGTTGAAGACACCAGTACCATAGTATGAACACCACCAACTGAAGTACAAATGGAGTGGAGCCAGTCAGAGCTTAAAGGGCTACCGAGCATAGAGCTGGAGAATTGAACAAGTCCATTGGAAGAGCCCAGACTGTGGACCCCAGATGATGTAGACTTTGAACTTTGCTTTTAAACATTGTTGAGGTGGTGATAGACTATGGAGACTTTTCAAGATGGACAAATGTATTTTCCCTTATGTTATGGCCATAAGCCTATGGGGGTCAGGCACTGGGATGTGATAGTTTGTAAAAGTTTTGCCCTCATAATCTCATGTGGTTAAACACTTGGCCCATAGGGAGTTTCACTACTAGGAAGTGAAGCCTTATTGGAGTCGGTGTGCACTTTTACAGAAACTATGTCACTCTGGAGGCAGGCTTCCAGGCCGTGTGTGTGTGTGTGTGTGTGTGTGTGTGTGTGTGTGTGTGTGTGTGTCTGCATGTGCGCTCAAGTCTTGCTACCTCTCCTCTCTCCAGTGTGGGACATAGTCTCCTTCTGGCTGTCTTTGGGTCAAGATACAGAAGTCTCAACTCTTTCTCTAGCATCATGTCTGCCTGCATGCTGCCATGCTTTCCACCATGATGATAATGGAGTAAACCTCTGAAATGCCTAGAAAGCCAATGTTAAATGTTTGCCTTTGTATGAGTTACCTTAGTCATGATATCTCTTGACCACCAAGAAACTGTAATGAAAACATCCAAGTTTGCAAAAGACGGTAGTTCCAACAGGTTCATCTTTCCTTACTCCAGCATCTGAAATATTCCTGAGTGCAACTTACAATTAACCAGATGGATTGCCAAACTGAGAATGTGCAGGTAAATATTTGCTGACTTGACAGAACCTATGGTAATCTAGGTAGAGGGAACCTTGAGTAAAAATAATATTTATGAGACAAGCCTTTAGATAAGTCTATGAAGTAATAAAAAGATTATTTATTATTTGGGGAGCCCTCTAACCACTGTTGGGCTTTACATCACTGGAAAAGTGAACCTTGCTGGTTTCGCAAGGAAACTGAGATAGTCCTTGATGAGCTGGAGGAGTAGGTAGAGCTTGAAAGCACACATAGATGAGTTTAAAAAAAGAAAAAAGTAACCACCACAGAGGTGTGAGGATAGACAAAAGACATGTTCAGTAAAGTAAGGAGAAAACTTTTGCATATATACCAATAGATAGTAATCTTTAATTTTATGGTGAGGAATGAGGGAAGCATATGGGTGTATTATAGAGTGATATAGGGAAGTTCAGTGATCAACCTACTATGAAGTCACGGTGTGTTATATAATCTGCTGACCCAGCTCAGTATATCTTCCAAAAAGGTAGGAAACTATCTACACATCTCATGTGAGGGATGCATGTAATGATGGGACCTGTAATGTATCTGGGGAATTGGTACAGGCACAGGATGATAGACATAAGGAGTACTGAGAGCTGCTATAGCATGAGGTGTATTTCAGTGGAATTTTTCTTATCACTGATGAAAGGATATATCTTTTAAAATGACAACTAGCAGTTGTTTCACCATATATATGTATATGTATAGATATAGATATATATAAAACAATATTCCTTTCAAACATCATTCTTTTTTCTAAATGCAAAACATTGATTTTTACTACTTCTTGTTATTGTTCTTGTTCCTGACAGGGTTTCTCTGTATAGCACTGACATTCCTGAAATTCACTCTATAAACCAGCTGTCCTGTAACTGGGAGATCCAACTCTCTGACCCGGCTAACAGAATTGAGTGTATGTAGCACCATGAGCAGCATAAATTTTTTAATTATATATTTTACTTTACTAGAAGTTTGTGTGTGTGTGTGTGTGTGTGTGTGTGTGTGTGTGTCTATATCTGTGGGCCTATCTATTCTGCAATAGATTCCTGATGATTTATAAGCCTGATGATGTCAAAATAAGGTATTTGATCCTCTAGAACTGCTGCTTTATGTATTGAGAGCCACCATATGCATGTTAGAAAACAAACTCATCTTCTATAAGACATTAATTATTCTTAACTACTGAACAATCTCTTTAGACTGTAAGCATAGATTTTAAAGTGATTTTGCTGAACATGATACATACTGGAGATTGTTTCCAAGAGAGAAAAGTAAATGGTCAAGATGTAAAAAATGATAGTAGGCAATAAACTTAAAATGGTGAACATGGTCTAAACAAATATATTTGTCCTGAGAATCTGTCTCCTGTAGACTTTTCCATAGGTATGCCTGGATCCCTAATATTCTGCTGAATGAGGCTCCTCTTTGATCTAATTTTCAGGTTGTGACTAACACCATGGAAGCTCCTCCCCCTATTAAATTACACAATCTCAATGCAAAGAAAGGGAGACTGCAGAAGAGATGTGAATATAGGCTGTATCCTCAAAAATGAGTACATCTCATATGAATGACTACCATCTTAGGTATGCATGCACATAGCAGACAAAAACATACACATACACACAAGTAGTACAATGAATTTGAAGTTATTCCTGACAAGCCTACAAAAAATTTCAACTCAGACTAGGGTTATTTCATTTAGCTTTGACAATTACGGGGACAAAACCACTAATCTATTCTTCTAACTGCTGTCCTGGTGTCCTTCTACCTTCCCAGTGGTGTATCACAGATACTTGTTGCTCCTCCTGGCCATGTACTCATGGTCCATCTGCTCCATTGCAGCTTCATCCTCTTTCCCCATTCTTCCTCATTTTTCTGGTCTCTCTTCCTTCTCTCTCTTCTCCACTCCCTACCAGGTAACTCAAAACCCACCTACTTAAATCCCTCAAGTAATTGGCTGTAACCAATTTGATTTATCCCATAGTTTTAAATCAAGGATGAAGGTTTGCACAACAGAACCTTGTATATGTCAGAAGTCAGCTATAGGCCTAGACATTTGGGTACAGAACTTAGTATTACATTACATAGTAACAGACCAAACCTCTACACATACACATATTAGAAAACAAGCTATGCTTAGAAGTGATAAGTTCTTGAGGTTGCTAACAGTACCCTCTACTGCAGCATTCAAGAGAAGGACAGAACAGTCATAACAGTGGCCAATCAAGTACAGGTACATGTACTGCTCCTTGATTCTAGTTTCTCTAATTTGAGGAAGGGGTTCTGCATCCCTGGATAAACATACTCACTGGAAAAGTGGAATTCAATAGGGACTTTGCACAGTCTCTGCTCTGAAACAGCATCCTTTTGAATGAATAAGAATCCAGGAAGTATGAAGTCTTTTCTATAATGAGGTTTGTAACTTTGACTCAAGCATGAACTGCATGGGAATAAAACTTCGCAAGAAAAGATGGGAATTCTCAACACTCCATATTTCCAGTGTTACTTCTTTAATACAGTTACATTATTTGACAGTAATATGAATATTTCTGATACATTTGTATTCAAGGAGAAAACATCTCAGTATTCTGTTTTGAAGATAAGAGGGAAGTTCGAGACAGATAACACTGATGTTCAAATATTGTCAAATATGAACAAAGACAGAGTCAGAGGAGAGACAAGAAAATCAATAAGGAACATCAAACCTAAGGAAGAGGGAAATCCTACAGTGCACAATGGATCAAGAGTCAGTGCACACACCATTGTGATCCCAGGAGCTCTGCCCCTCCCCTTGGGAGACTTACAGAGGAGGAAAGCCTGTGGTAAGAAAACACCTGGTGGTGACTAGCTTTGATTTCCCTTTCTTCTGTCTTAAGCAACAGGAATGGCTTCAATAGAATCGTAAAAAGATAATGCTCACTCCTACATTAACTTCCTGCTTCCCCGTTTTTAAGTAAAGCAGATCATGAAAGCATGGATTTTCAATTTGTTAATAAGATTCTTAAGTAGATCTGAGCTTTAAAATAACAATGTTTTAGCAGAGATAAAATGGAAACGTAATAAACGTGGTTACTATGAAAGGCTCAGCTCACAGGTTAACATCGCGTGCTGTGACCAAGGACTTTAAAAGTGCCCAAATTCCCTGTACAAGCCCATGTTCACCTGCTCACAAATGGGCTGTATTCCAGGCAGTGCACAAAACCTCTTATGTGGGTTCCTGGAAGTCCTTCCAACTGACTTGTGGGAAATGTAGTCCGGACCACTGTGACATCATCAGAAAGGGCTGTCAGCATCAAACTTCCCGTATTTAGTCAAACGTTGCTTCTCATCAAAATTGTGCAGTTGTCCTGTTGAGCGCTGCATTTGGATCTCCGACATGGAGGTTTGTGTAGGAAACAACACCATCTTGCAGATCTGACGGACTGTGCAGGGTTGCGGGTAGGGGGCGGAAGGAGTTATTTGGGCTTGTTGCAGCTGCTGACCTGCAGGTGCTGTGCTGACTTAGGCTGGGCCACTGCCCCTGGGCACAGGTTTGAAGAGGAGAAGGTTGGAAACAACAAGATGGCCAAGGCAATCTGGGTCTGCTGACTGCCTGTGCCTGAGATGCTGAAGGGAGCTCACTCATATTTACTGGGGAAATGTGCTCTGCCTAGCTGACTCGTTCTCACGTGGCTGTTGTCAGATTCTTAGGACTTACAGAACACCGGAACATCTAGCGTTCCATATACTTTATGTCCTAGAGACGACTCCTGGTTTGAGCTCACACAGCCTCCTAAAGTTCCTAGTGTCCAGGGACAGAGAGTCCGGTGAGGATGATTGTTGTGTGAGGTGTTAGTTACTTTTCCTTTGGAATGAATTTGAGGCCTCGGTTTGAATGGGAATCTCTAATAGCCATCTCTGTGACTTGAATCATTACAGTACATGGCTATATAGCCACAGAATAATCTTGTAGTTGGTATGAACCTGTGTTTGCACAATCCAGATAATTATGGATTTTACACATCAGATTAAAAATCTCTAGAAAGCAATAACTCAACAGTTCTGTCAGAGTATGTGTTCTGTCCAAAATTTGGACTCCTTTTCAGATGTGAGAGATGACTTGGTGTGATGAGAGAAAGATCGCTGGGTGGGGCTGGAATGTCTGAAAGGGAAGGGAGAAATGACTGATAAACTGCCAGGCTCTGTACATTGTTCTTTAATCTGCCAAGATCTGGACATTGTTGTCTCATCATGTAATTTTCTTATTTATGTTCATATTATCGGCAGTGTCTGAACTCTCTTGAGTTTTCTGTCACTCAATGTGACATTCAGGTTTACTGATGCGCCCTTAATGGTTTTAGAAAGAATTCCCCAAATTTTTCAACTGTGTTTGAAAAGCTGTAAGATAAATATCAAAAGCAGTGACATACTTGGGGACTTACGATTTACATATAGTAGGTTCCTGTTCATGGAAAATGCATAGCTGTCCTCCTGAAGAGTTAAGAGAAGAGTTTAGTCCAGAGCCATTTAAGTAGCCATGATCTGAGAACACAGGTTTAGTTTAATCCAAATTCTATGCTCCAATATGGAATCAGTTTCATAGTTTTACAGAACAAAGTGTCATTAACCCAGGAAAATTTAAAATACATTGGTGTGAGTCTAACAGAGGCATGTACTATGAGACATGGGAGATGTTCTGTTCACCTAAGATACCAACTGATGAGATTTTACCTTTTGGATTGATGGCAGCTCATGTTCTGCCAAGTCAGTGGATTCTGAGAGGTTTGTATCTCTTGTCACAAGCTGTGTGGTCCACTACAGAGTGAGGCAAGGACTATTGCTGAAGGGAAAACCAGCCCAAGGTAAGACAGCTACCCCTGAACCTGCAGAATTCCAGGCTCTGCCCCTCAATGAACTTCCACATGGACCATCAGTCTCTGCACACAAACCAAGAGTTTTTCATTCACAGTAAGACACAAGGTTTTAGTTTTTGCTTTTTCAGGATTTCTCCTTAACATGTCCTATCACTATTATACATGATCTCACTTATGTTGTCATTCTTCAAAGTGTTAGCGAGCCAGAGATAAACAAGATAAATAAGATTAAGGGAAACTGGATCCAGCTAACCAACAGAACAGGACTCAAATAATCAGATTCAAAAATGAAATGATTTTACAACAGATACCAAAAAATTCAGACTCATGACGGGATATTTTAACACCGGTCCAGTTTAATTGGAAAGTCTAAGAGACATCACTAGTCTCTCCTTGTTGTAGACAACATAAAGTTGGATTCCTTTCTTGATCTATTCTCCTGGCCTGTATCATGAAAGGAGAACTGTGGGTAGGCATCACTTGTTCTGGTATGTGAGTGTTAATTGTCAGTATGTTCCTCATTTTCAGTATTGTTTGTGTTCTCAGTGGCCCTTTGTGGTTTTGTAATTTTGGTTTCTGATTCCTTTCCATAGTGTCTAGACTATGCTCATCTCTCTCTTCAGCCTACAATGGTGATTTCTGTATTTTCTTTATGTTTGGTTTATAAACTGTAATTTTTTAATGCTCTTTATTTTATGGATGGTTTTTCTGTCTCTATCACTCGCTGCAGATAGTTGTGTGGTTTGCAGTATCTTAAGTTGGATGTCATTATCCAAACTGGAGTTGGGATGATTACTCCGGGCTCTTCTGGCTTTCAAAGTTCCATATAGGAACTGGCTGTTATACTAATAAATGTCTTCCTTCACTTGCAGATTTCAGTATGACATGAGGAATTTGTTTTCTGATTTTGTCCACTTAAGTGTTATATGAGCTTTTTATATTATTATGGGTGTACCTCTCCATAGTTTATGGAAGATTTCCTTTAAGGCCTTCTTGAGATCATATCTGTACAGTGGTAATTTAGTTAACATGTTCTAGATTCAAGAATGAAAGACACACACACCAGTTAATTTTCATATGTCTTGGCTAGATCAATGGTTGGGCACTTCTAAGCCTAGCATATATTTGCCTCTGGGGTTTCTGGTTCAACACCTTCTAATTCTATATTTTACCTTTGCTGTCCCATTACCTTCTGGGCAGCTGCCCCCATAGGGCTGCTTACCCCTTCCACCTACATTTTGGATGGGTTTTCTTCCATGGCTCCTAAATCTGATTCCTCTGCCTCTGAGTCAAGAGGAAAGAAATCTGCCCCTTGTCTCTCTCCTGTCTGTCCCAAGCCCAGGAATCCTAAGTCCCGCCTCTGTCTGCCCTGCCAAGCTATTTGCTGCTGTCATCTTTATTTATCAATCAGAACCAACTGAGGGGCAGGGTCCTTCATTGTCTCAGGAGTAGAAGGTTGTGTAAGCTG